>OCZR010376440.1:1471-12848 GCA_900234385.1 Anemonia viridis | reverse complement strand
TGAAGTATCAACCACAAATGCAATGTCCTTTCGTGGGCTCAGACCTGAAACGATTAGAAATTTTTGCACCAATATATAGTCAGTAACACCTCACAAATTTCAGGACATGTGTCATTCACTTGATGATAATTATTATTATTATTTTTTTGAAAAATTACGTTTCAAATATGTTAATGTTAATTCTCGAAAAAGTCTTGAGAACGATGTGTAGTCAATGGAAATTCATGAGGTCCTAGCCTACATTTCTAATCAATGTTGTTTATGATTTACAAAAAAAAGTCCCTTCTATCTGATCGGGAGACTAGATGCAAATCTTCCACTTGGGGGCTAGTCTGGACAAAGCATTAGACAGAAATCTCGAGCTTATGGATTTGTTACGTGTTTTTCCCATATCACATAAGATTTAACAATCTCGATTCGAACAGTAGAAGAGTTGTTTCAAACACACTATGTGGGAAAAATATAAGGGGTTTGTTAATATGCAGATTCGAATACGCTCTGGCAGTCCCCTTTCATCAAATAAGTGCCCAACCCTCCAACTTTGAAACTGTGGATTAGGTGAAATTATTTAACTACTTACTTCTTCTGATAGAATTGATGTAATAGGGCGCTTGGTCAGCCATGTTTACAATGGCATCTTCCCTTGCATAATGTGGTCTTGATGCCATCATTTGTAGGCCCTGAAGAGAAACTGCTCCTCGAACACCAATGGAGTACAGGCTTATGCCGCTTTGTTCTAAGTCAGTAACAAGGTCTCTTAATGGTGTAACGCCCGCTGGTTGTCTGCCTACTATAACCGTTAAAATTACCTGAAAAGCAAATTAGAGAGAATAAATTCAGTTATCATTTATGCCAATCTCATTTTAAACTGATAATTGTCTCATTTGAGAGTAAGAAGTAATGAATCTCATGTTATTTTAGAGATCGGCAGCGTTGAAGGTGCAGACAACACACATTCGATCAGCACAACTTTGGATAGCGAGGTGTGAGTTGGAGAGCGTAAAACAAAAATTTAGATTCGCTGACAGCAGATAATAACTAAAGTTATTTTTTTTATAGGAAGAAGTTAAAACATCTTTTCAAATAAAAAAACAAAGATGTTTAGCCAACCTTTTTTGCATTAGGTCTCATTCCAGCGAATTCTTGGAATACTTTAGTTTTGGCATGAATAAGAGCTAAATCCACTCTTTGAGATCCTTGTGACTGCTTTATTGCATCAATGTACGCTTTCACTCCATCCCTGCTCCAACGCTTTGGCGTGTTGAAAAACATGGTTCCGCTTGCTGTTTCACCAAACGGGACGAGAGCAACATGGGTGCCGTTGTCAGACACATCAAAACCGTCCACGATCGTCTTGATGAAGTTTAGAACAGTCTTCCACTGAGATGTTGGGATTCCTGCTGATGTGTCAACCAAAATGGCGAGATCCAGGGGCCTCTTTTGGACTGTAATAATATAAGATATTAATGAATAATGATATGCTCTTTTGCCCCTTTCTGTTTTCGTGACTGTGTGTTAGAGGTTTTCTTGTCAAAAGAATGGTGACATGCAAGAGAGCATAAATAAAAGGAAGAAACTTTTTATTTTTAGCATTCGCATACAGTCAATTTTCGCCTTACCCTACTCAAAATGTCTCAAAATTGAACCTAAAACCTGGAAGTAGCGAAAGAATATAAAGATTTATGCGAAAAAAATAAATCTTGCTTTTCTTTTAAGTTTCCCACAGCCTCAGTCGTGTTTTGGATAGATTTCGTAAAAAAAAACTATGACAAACGAAGGTTGATTTGAGCGCGCGGGCAAACGCACACTCCATTAAATCAAAAACCGTATGACGTTTCAAATTTAACTGAATAGCGAAACCTGGAATTCATATGGCGTGCGTGTTAATGATGGTGAAAATTTATAGAATTCAGGCTAAACGACAAGAAAATAATTGTATTCTTTTTTCGCCCTCTAACTACTTGAAACATAAACAAAAGATATAATGACTATATAAATTACACAAAGGAATACAAAACGTGTTCAGTAGTCACTAGTTAGTGCAAAACAAAAATACAAGTACACCTGATATGAATTAAACCAGGAACCTTCCGGATACTGGTGGGGTGCTCTACCACTGAGCTACGGGGAGACTTTGCGGTTATAGTCACTTTATTGGGTAGAAGATTTTGTACCGGACTGCACGTTCTACCCCCAAATTCAAACTTTAGTATGTTCACAAATAATATCATGATCTGATTTTCACTTATCGTTAGTTGGACTTACGTTTTCTTTCACAGTTTGGTGAGCCCTCGGATATCCTCACTGAAGTACCATCGATTCTTCTACCTGACTGATCAACACAGAAACACTCGGCTTCCCAGCACTGCATGTTGACATAGTGGCCTTCGGGGGTACAGCGAGGGATGTATGCAGAGGGATCTGATGAGCGTAGCACTCTTTGATGGTGACGTTGACATTTGGTGAGTGAAGAACCTGAAATCAAATACGATAATTTACCACATTGCCAAACTCATTTTGTTCGTTTCATGCGATTTAATTAAACTATTGTCTCATAAATGGAACGCATAGCATAAGACTATTTTTGTATGACCCACCCCGATTTAAAAAACATTTCTTGTTTCTTTTTTATGGACATTATTATTGATGATTATTATTGATGTAAAAGCACCGAGACCCAGTTATGGTGCCTCAAGAATTGTTTTGTTATTAATATATTACTGATAGCATATTATGGAATGCAGGTAGCACTTACCTGTGGGAGCACATCTGATGTCAGACTTGCTCCTTGTTCCCCATATTTCTCTTCCTCTGTCATCAACACACCAACACTGTTTCATCACCGGATCACACTGTACTTCTTCGTAATTCCCGTCTTGTTTGCAGTTAGGAATATGTGACTCAGTCCTTGAAAGGCGACGCTTTTGACAGTCCGATAATGTTGCCCCTATTCATCAAAAACAATTTTACTTAGTATTCTTTCTACAACTATCCTTTAAGAATCTCATTTTGAGCTCACTATTCCTAATGACGTCACATTATAAAAGTGCTAAAAGGATCATGGTTGCCAGAGTTTACGGAATATCAGCAACAGAATAGGCCATTTGCATGATGCTGCCATTTTATTAACACTACCAAAATGCTTCGCGAATTTTCTTTCTTTTTTTTTTTCTTTCTTATTTAAATTTGTATTTCCTCATTAGAATAGTAAGACAATGGGTGCTAATGAACTGAACAAAAGAAAGTGTGCAAGGGATCAGGTAGTGTTAGTAAATGACGCCATAATGCAAACGGCCTATTGAAATGAAATCACGATAAATTCAGTTTATCAATAGTGGACAGCGAGGGCAACTATACATAGTACAATAAATAAATCTTTCAGTGTTTTTATTCTTGCACACGTAAACAAGAAATGTATGACCTCATTATGCAATATAGCAATCACCTAAGTGTTTTTATGTTGTTATATGTATATTTATTGTGTGCCAGTTAGGAAGATGCCAAGGGGAGGTTTCAGCGGGTTCTTTACTTGCCACGGACTTTAAATATGACCTTATTTACTGTATTAATCATGACCAACTAGATTCGAAAGATACCGTGTCCTTAATAGTAGTAGTTGTAGTAATATTTTTCTTACTTATTGGTGACGTCCCAGGTGCACATCTCTCACAGGTTGCTCCAGGCTTCAGATGTAAGCAATGTGGTTTGCCATACTTGACATCTAAACGCGTTCCTGCTACTTCTATTCCGTTTTCGTTGGCACAGTAACAGTAAGATCTATGACACTGCAACATCTCGAAGCTTCCATCTGGCTTACAGCGAGGGATAAAAGCCCCGGCTGAATACTGACGTATGGCTTGGTAGTACTGCTGGATACAGTTTGGTGTAGCTGTTATAAGTGATTTAAACCGGTAAATTAAAAAAAGTAATCGTTAGGTTGAAGTTTACGCAATTATAATTTGTTTTTATTGCGAACCCCACCCTATCCTTCCGCACAGATTTAACGTTAATTCATATAAAAGTTTATTATCTCTTTATTCCTAATTCCCAGAAGGATGCAGTATAAATATCGCTCTAACAAACCTGGTAATATTTTGTCTACGCTGGGGTAGGAGCTTGGTGTTAACTGGGAGGCACTGATGGTTATTATTTTAACTCCTTGATCTTTGAGTAGCTGTTGGAATTGAGCCCGAGGTACAGCATATTGAGATGACATTGGACCACCAATGAAAACCACTAGTATCTAAAGATATATTGACGGTTCAGTTAGAGAGAATTTCGAACAAAAGAATACAGTAATAATATATCGTTTATCCTGTTGCTAACAAATGTTTTTCCCTGGAAGGGGCCTCCAACATGAAATGAGGTGTGTGGATGCTCCTCGTACTTCTTAGGAGCTCATTATTGTTATTTGGTACCTTTGAAGGCGTTTAAACAAAAAAAAAACACCAAAAATGCTGTAAAATTAAATCATTTGGTACAATCTAGGAGTAAAATTTGCGATAGTTATGAAAGCGAGAATGTGTTATTCTGTAATGCAATTAATAAGGCGTGGTCGGGTTGGTCCGTTATACGCTCATATTAGGAACTGGCCACAAAAGTATGCGGGTTGGGCTGGAAAAGTCAGGGGATGAGCCACGTATTTTTGAGCTCCTTAAAGAGGTGGGCCATCAAAGAAATGAGACAACATTGGAGGCTTTTTCATTTTTATCATTGAAAATGGGGGCGGGTCATAAAAAATAGTCTTCCAGTCTTACTTTATAACCAGCCCTTAATAATTAATTCATATAATGAATGTGGTAAAATATGGATGCAACCAATAAGACCTTTCCCTCTAAATCAAGTCATCATTATCATAATGTTAACACTTGTCGCGGCCACATTTCGTCGAAATAAGAAACAAAACTCGTCATCGCTTATCACCACCTCAAATACAGCGGTGGCGCAGCTCAACGGGGTCGAACTGAAAGCATGAGAAGGCGCCTCTGCATGGCTGCCGCTATGCAGTCCATGCATGACCCCGGAGCACAGCTCTTACCAGTTTGAATTAGTTAGGATTTGAGAGGAGAGAGGAAAAACCGGAGAACCGTAAAAACCCTCGGAGTCAGAAAGAGAACCAACCAACTCAGCTCACATGGGGAGACTGGGGATCGAGCCCCGGACCTCAGAGGTGAGAGGCGAGCGTTGTACTATGACTCCCCTAAAAGGCATTTACGTCATTAAGGACCTTGAAGACAGTAAGAAAATCTCAATCCTCGCCATAAACCTTTGAGAATTTGAACCTTGACTTTTGCAATCCAAAACAAATCATTGCCACGCGACTTTTGTAATAAAATTAAATGAATGATCTAAAGACAGGAATTTACCTCACTGCCCTAAAATCTAATTACATTTGTTTACTTTGGTTAAAAACCCACAATGTACTGATTTAGATGATTATTTCATCAGAATTATTACTCATAATTATACTCCTCGGTTACGTAATCCTGCTAAGGGCTCCTGTAGCTGCAATGAAGATAAGCATAGTACCTTTTTGGCGTGGCTTCGTGCTCCCCCTTGCGTAGTAAATAAACTGCTATACGCCAAATTCAATGCATTACTAAGTCGCCTTTCATTACCACCAACTTGTGCAATGTTATCAATCAGACGATTTACGTTTGCGGACGTATACTCAGACCCTGACAAAGCATTGAAGGCAAATGCCATCTCGGCATTGGATGCGTATGGTATGAATCCAAAATGGGCTCCGTGAGCAGAAACGGTGGTTTTTCCCACGAGCCACTTAGCGAAGTTTTGTACTTGAGCCCAGTTGACTGCTGAAGAAGAGTCCATCACAAAGCCAATGTCTAGAGCAGGACCACGGGAGACTAACGAAACAAACAAGCAATATTTTGTTGGTCTCAAGAAAGATTCAAGAAATATTTAAGAAAATTTTAAGATTTAGGATGAGAATCGCGACACCTTTTCGAGTTTCCTTTTTGTAATGATACTCAAAATGACTTGTTACATGAAGCCCTTTTATTTTTTGCATTTTACTCATTCCTTTTACTAAAAACAAAACTCACTTATACAATGTGCAAATTATATCCATTATTTTTGATTCAGAAATGAAAAGGGTTTTATACTCACGGATAGCTGGACATTTTACAGCTGATCTGGAACGTGTATTTGATATTTCGCTCCCATTAGGTCCCACACACCAACATTCTCCTGTTGATACACTGCACTGTACTGGCTGATAAGCCCCGTTTCGTGTACACTGAGGTGTGTGTAATCCAGGTGTTGGGTTGTTGATGGCGGCCCAGTAACGGTTTTGACACTTAGTTAGTGTACCAGCTAACATGAAAAATGAAAGAAAACGGAAAATAATGTATCCTGCGAAATGTGATGCTCTCTTGTATTTTGCGTTATATTTACTCGCAGCCGATCGCAGTTGCATTATGGAGTCGCTTTCACCATCCTAACATCAGTATTTCGCTTTTTTCTAATGCTGAAGTACTATCAATCATATATTATCATAGGCCTAGAAAGGAACATCTTTGAGAAGTTTGAATCGGAATGTCAGTCCCATGGAAAAACGACTTCTGGGTCCAAAACGAACAGCAGTAAAAAGATTTCATCATCGTCATCATCATCATCATCATCATGGGAAGCACGGGTGGCGCAGCGGTGAGAGCGCTCGCCTCTCACCAAGGCGACCCGAGTTCGAGTCCCGCTGGTCTCGGTGTCGTATGTGAGTATAGTTGTTTTATTGTTGGTTCTCTCCTGTGATTCGAGGGTTTTTCTCCGGGTTCTCCAGTTTTCCTCCCTCCACAAAAATCAACTTGTAAATTCCAATTCGATCATGGAACGAGAGCCACAGGTTTGTTAGCCACTGGCTATTAAGTGCTACCCTCGTAAAAAGAAGGACAGTTTAGATCATCATCATCATCAACAACATAACATTGTCATCATCGTTATTGCTGTTGTTGCTATTTACTACCTTTTTTATTTTTCTGTTATTCTTACTTTTTCTTCATGCATCATGCATGCTTTAGGTGGTAGTTAAATCTTTATTTTAGCGCTTTTTGTGAGTTTTGCTCAGTAAAATGTTCTCGAATATTCCACTTCCAACTGAAGCAATTAGAACGTTGGACAACAATTACTTTTGCATTGAAAAAAAAAGAAAATTAGAACTGCTGTTCCTGCTGGACCCTGGAGTGATTTTTTCATGAATGACATAACACTTGACAAATCTATACGTTTTGCACTGTCAGGGATGGGTCCCGGGCATACGACCCTTATGACTGCTTTATACCTAGGATAAGAATACTTAATTCGTTTGTTATAGATTCGAACATTCCAGTCATGTGAAATCAGCTTGAATGATCTTGCTTTCCATGCTATTGTTTAGTAAATGTGTACTTACCCTCATGAGTACATTTTGGTTTGCCAGTGTAGATGTAAGTCCTAGTTCCTGAGATCTCCTGTCCATTGGTGCCAACGCAGTAACAGAACAATCCATGGCACTGGATAGGACGGAAATTTCCATCGCTTTGACACCATGGTACAAACTGACCAGGAGTATAATCTCGTAGTGCTTTTTGGTATTGCCTCCAACACTGAGGAACAATTCCACCTATATATAATAAATATAACAACTGTTAACTGCATCGCGAATATGAAGAAGACACGTTAGGAAATATTATTTTGGGAAAAAAATTTCTTTCACACTCTTCCTCTCCTCCACGCAAATACATTGCTACACCCAAGAGATCGCTTCGCTCAATAGTAAATGGACGGCGTTGAGCTAAAGTACCGTCGCAACTTACAATACAATTTTAATTGATTTACTCTATTTTTAAAAGATTCAATTACCAAGTCGAGGGCAGCGCACTTGGTCCCTGCTTCGCGTCCTCGGGATTTGATTACCAAATTGATCAACACACCAACAAAACATGTTTCTTCGATCACATTGTACTTCTTCAAAGCTTCCATCAGCACGGCATCGAGGTGCGTACGCTCCTGGGTTAGCCTGCGCCTGCTGGTACCTTCTTTGGCAAGGGGTTAACATTCCACCTGCACATAGTGAAAGCAATACTGATTTTAACACTTTTCAGATAAAAGCTTTAAGTTATGGGAAACAGTTAATAGATCATGTGAAATAATATGGACAAGAAGGAAGAAAGTGAAAGTTTAGGTACCACCGTCTGTATTATTTTAATATTTTCTTAAATATTCTAAATTCTCATAACATTACCTCTTTCGGTGCATTTGGGTCTTCCTGCGGCGTTGTCAAGCCTTGTTGCTCTCAACTCGTTTCCTCCCTCGTCTACGCAGAAGCAATAGGAGCTGTAACACTGGAGCCAGTAAAAACTACCATCAGGCTTGCACCAGGGAATGTACTGGCCACGAACTGGATTACGGGATAAGCCTATGTAGCGTTTCACGCATTTGGTCTGCTTGTAATCTGTTAATCGTGGAATGATGACAATATAGAATAAATCACCAGAAATTTCATAATTAATAGCAGAAGCAGTGGCTGTTGTGGTGTTATTAAAGCGACAACAGAAGGTGTATGTGTTTTGTTATTGCTGTTAAACTTTTTTATATGTATGCATGGAAAGTAATTTAATTGATGGTGATATAACAGCGCTTTCAAAACACACACAATATCGTAGAAGTTGGATTTGGTGGACGACAATCAAAGCGTTTCCACAAGATGGAAGCAGAACAATAACTTAAGCAATAGGAGTAGAGGAAAACAGGTTGTCACGCACCAGGATGAGGGCACTTGATAGCACGTCTTGTTCGTGTCCCCTGTAATTCTTGTCCTTTAGTATCGACGCACCAGCAGTATCCAGATGAACCTTCACACTGCACTTCTTCGTATCGTCCGTCACTTTTACACTTTGGGACATGAGCACCAACAGCACGATTATCAAGAGCTCGTCTGTATGCTATCTGACATGGCGTTACTCTTTGGGCTGGAAACAAATGAAATAAAAACGTATTCAAAATCAATTAAGAGGGCAGAAGCAATAACACAAGAAAATGTATCACTTTCATAACTGGATAATGGAAAAAAGAAATGTGTTACTTTCTATTTAGAATTGTTCTTTCAAAACATTACTCACCTGCTGATGAGCATTGTGGCTGTCCGGCTTCAAGTTTCGCTCGCGTTCCGTATATCTCTTTTCCAGTTTGATCTACACAATAGCATTCGTCACCGTGACACTGCACATCTTCAAAGCTCCCATCTGGCTTACATTGAGGAACAAAGTCACCTGGTCTCCTATTCTTCATTGCTGAGCGTTTTTGGGTTTGGCAACTAGTGAGTTCGGGCTCTATAATAAGACATTGTCGAAGAAAGCATTATTAACTTGCCTACGAATATAGCTTCCTATTGTTACGAAAACGTTTGTCGAAAAACGTTTTTCAGGACCCACTCTCCCCTAACACACCCAAGTCAATCTGCTACCTCTTACACCCGTTTTCAGTGAGTGTTCGGTGCAAAAATTATTTGATTGTATCAAAGTCACCTTTGCAAATTTGTGGAGTCAGTTTAAAGTACAACTTGGAAAGATCCTCAAATGTTTTTACATTGATAACATTGGAAGGTTTGGACGCTATTTGCAGAAGCTCTTTCTCGTTTAGCTGACTGCCAATTCCAATGGCAAAGATTTCAACTCCTTTATCCTTGATTGGTTGGGAAGCTTTGTCCAATTTTGTGTACTTTTGTCGTTTAGTTTGGAAGCCATCAGTAGTTACGATCAAAACCTAAGTAAATGCATTAAAAATGCGTCAGTTTGGACTATTGCTAAAAAAAAAAATGAAAAAGATGAAATAAAATTAAAAAAAATTAAAGGAAAAGGAAAATATTCCTATTCACTATTTTTTTTCAGTGAAAGATCTAGACCAATAACCTGTAACAGTTGTAACGATATGTCAACAGACAAATCTGAAGGAAAAAATAATTTAGCCAAAAAAAATATCATCCCTCTCTGCAGTTCTTATTTATTTCCATTCAATAATTCTTTTGTTTTCTTGTTTGTTTTGTTTTGTGTTTTTTTTTTACCTTTTTCACAGAATCTCTCATACCGCCAGCTGTTGTGAAGAGCTCCTGATTCGCTAGTTTAAGAGCCCGGTCAATGTACGTGTAATGTCTTTTATGTCTGATACTGTCAATCTTAAGATTGATCTCTGTTGGGTTCAGCTTCGCTCCTGTAAAACTGTTAAACTTGAAAATGACGGTTGGAGTGGACGAGTATGAAATGGCAGCCACGTGACTACCCTCCGGCGAAACGTCAATGGCTTCAACAACTTGTTTTATAAACGTCCGCATTGTTTTCCAATGTTTTGGACGAATACTTCCAGAAGAATCAATCAAGAAGGCGACATCTAGTATGGATTTGCATCGCTTCTCTTTAGGGGAAAAATTAAATAGGTAATGTTCATAGTCAATGTAATTTCCAGGTTGTTAACAGTTATTGCAGAGCTTGGCTCCAGCTCCCCAACTAGGTGAGACTCCATGATCGGGTTGAATTTGGAAATTGATTTTTGTGGAGGGAGGAAAACGGGAGGACTCAAAACCTTTGAAGTATATAAGAGAGAAAGCCGACGAAAACTCGGGGGTACTCGAACCCGGGTCACATTGGTGAGAGGCGACGCATTAGTAGAGCGCACCACGTGGCATTTTTCCCACGGTTATAAAATAGAAAAGACACCAATGTAGTCCCGGTGCATATAGTTTTACATGCATTTAACGTAAAGGACTTGACTTATTCATATACTCTTATAAGCATCAGGTTTCAGTCCTTGGGGTTAAGGAGGAATCTTCATTTAAAAACATTAGATCGAAGGGTGAGTCTAGAATTTCAAGCTTTCAATAAGGCTCCTTGAAAATGCTTTTAAATTAAAGCTACAGTCAAGAGATGGTTCGAGTGTTTTTTCCTGGCCATGGGGATTCATCCCTTCGTATAATCAACACTTCTAAATTCCAAACGGAATAAAAACGGTTTAAATTAATTTACAGTGTAAGTCAGCCTTATAATCAAAATGGCCCTCCACTCACTCCTCCCTCGTAAAAAGAATTTCGTGATAACAACCAATTACCCTTTTAACTTATTTGAAAAGTTGGATTTCAAACTATACCTGGTTTTGCTGGACTAACGCATGTAAGGCCACACCCTTGTTTGCAACATTTCAAGTTGGCTTTACAATCGTGATCACTAGTGCAATCATCTTGTTTGATACCGTCACAATCGGAATCGTCATCTGGTATGGGACATTTGCCGGGTTTATCTATACAATGAGAACATTTTCAGTATGCTTCAAAAAATTATAAATCAGTTACATTTGGTAGGTCAAATTCATTGTATACAAACATGTGGACAGG
>OCZR010374422.1:0-14674 GCA_900234385.1 Anemonia viridis | reverse complement strand
TCCTCTCCCCTCTTCGCTTCTCGCTCTAACCTTTGCGTGTCCACAGGAATCCCAACGGACACCCGCTCACGGAATTCGGAGGGAAAAGCGGGAATGTTCGCAATTTTTTTTTATCTACTAAAGCACTTCACTATTTTACATGTCAAAGGCACTATACCGGTAATTGACCGTGATTTCTCAAATTATTTTCCAGTCAAGTCTTTCCGCTTTTTAGAGAGAAAATCATTAGAAACCCTTAACCAAAAGACAGATGAATCATAAAATCTATGAGTTCAAACTTAAAGCACTTCGAGACTGAACTGAATAATCCAAGCCTTAATGTCGTGTCCCAAAACAAATATCCTATCACTGCCTGTAAAACTTATTTAACGACTCTTGGTAAACTAGTAATGAATTTGTCGAAGGTGTTTAAGGAAATGCTGAATACAGAATTATTGAATTCTTGAAGTGAGAAGACACAATATTTCTACCTCTTGTCCTAGCAACCAAGAAACTGTGCTACCTCAACTGGAATTTGCATTGATAAAATTTCTTATCAAGACAAACATAGAAATTTAATTCAAAGCAATTGGCTGTCGTATCAATACGACAGCAATAACCCCTTAAAACATATGTTTAAATACTTCTAATGTCATGAAGAGACACTAGTGTCAACACTTGCCTGTCTTGAAGGACGCCGGGTTTTCAGTCCGCTGTTGTTGTTCACTTCACGTTGTTTTGCAGTTTTCATGTCAGAGTCTATGGTTTTATGGTATTGTTTTGTACTGTTAGGCAAAAATCATGTAAAATGGGGCCTCCGAAGAGGCCCGATGACCTTAGTAACGAAAAGAATTCCGCCAACTTCTTACTACTCCAACAACTGACTGAAGGTTCGAAGGAGAAGAGGACAACAACTCGTTTGTTAAGGGAGGGGTGGGTCAAACTTGTGCTTCATTCATGCTAAATTTAAAATGGCCTCAAATGGAGCTGAAACTCCGACAGACGGTACAAACAGTGACTGAAGCAAGTTTTAAAGCAATATAGTAAATATAGTGATTTTTTTTTTAATCGAGGACTCCCTTTACAAAACATACACAGAAACACAAATAGCTTGGGCTGCCTGTGTTTGAAACGGCCCGTTTCAGAAGTCAGGGTTCAGAAGTCGAACTTTTCGATGAACCGAACCTAATAACATCAAAGAACACCGCCTAATTATCCATTGTTTGTAATGCGTTCAGTTCATGAAAAGTTCGACGTATGAAACGGGCCACAGAGTGACACAGAGTTACACAGAGTGCCTGACACGTCGCCCGACACAGGCTATCTGACCTTCCAAAGACTTTAAAAATTCCGGAGCGGGAGTAATCATGATGGAAAGTATCTTTTCAATTATCAAAAAAAATGTTGGAGAAATCTTTTGATAAACCACCAACATGGCCGCGATGACGTAACGTGAAGAATCCTGGTTGGGGGTTACTAAGCCGTGATTGGTTAGTAATTCATTGGAACGGAATGTTTTGCTTGGCAGCCGCAACCAGGAGAAAACGTTTTGCATTCATTGGAAATAAACGATAAAGGATTTTTCTTCTAATCCGAACTGGAATGAATCAAAGCCATCCTTTCGATGGTAGGATCTCCCGTAGGATCTCTATCATACCACTGGAAACCGAGGAAGGTAGAAAACTTCTCGCTGAGAGTAATTTCAACCGGAATGTACCATATTCGGCGAAACAAAAACATACGAAATATTGTGGTCTTTGTAGCATCGCTGTATGTCTGAACGAGCTACTCTCTTCTCACATAAACAATACTACGATTTTAGACGAAAAAATAAGAGAAATAGGCTTCCAAGAAGGAGACCTTAAAAGTCTTCAAAGGATAGACGAAAATCACGTGCTTGCTTTGGTTGAAAATAGTGACGTTCTGCACAAACAAATCATTGACAAGCAAGGAATGACTTTACAAGAATTTGTTGATGTTGTAAGATCTTTGAAATTCAAATGCGTTGTTGGACAGCCAGCTCATGAAAAAGAGCTGATCACAGATGCTGCTTTCAGAAACGTTGCTAGTTGTGAGGAATTTCGTGATATTTTAATGGAACTGCTTTCAACAAATTACCATGTTGTCATCAATTATGATCTCGCCGCCCTGGGGTACCAGAAACTCATGGGACACTTTAGTCCTCTGGGTGGGATCAATCTAAAAGAAGATAGGGTTCTCATTCTAGATACTTGGCCCTCTGTTCCTATGTCATGGGTAAAGATCAAAGATCTATATAATGCAATGGCCACAGTAGATAGTGTATCAGGTAAATACAGGGGCTTTTGTGCCTTAAAACTGTAAATTCATAAATTTGTGTACACCTAGTAGACTTGCAACAAGTCGACATTTCCCTTTGGCCGGGCCAAAATGAGTTTTAACATATTTTATTGAATATTTCTACTGAAAATTAGCCTGCGTCACATCCGGAATTTTCTTAAAAAAAACGGATGTGACACAGGCTAGCTACTGAAAATCAGCATTTCGAAATTCCCCATACATTAATTTCTTTATACAAATACCAAGCTGGGGCTACCTGTGATTAATACACTTTCGCGATCATATGATAGGGGTCTATAATTGGAGAAGAAACGGCTATAAAGCATTATGGATGGAAACTCATGGAAAAAGTGTAATGCAGCCTTAATTGTGGGTAAAAATGAAGCCTGGTAGTCAAATAGAATGGACTGCATCCCCTAGATCCTTGAAATAATTCATCATTTTTTCATCTCTTAGACTAGTGTATTATGTGTTTCTTTCTTAATGCATCCTTTTTCACTGAATCATGGTGATTCTTTCCTCTTGTAGCAGCCTTTCTTGCAACCAGGTGTATCTATTTGCTTGATATATATATATTTATGTGTATTGTATGCACACGTATGTGTATGTACATATTTATACATATAGCTATTTACCCATGTTTATTCTGCTTATCTATTTATATCACCTATATTTCAATCGTAATTGAATATATTTGGTCATCATATATTTGTATATTTCAATGTAATCTTTTTTTACCAACTTAGTTAATTAGGCAGGTCCACATCAGCCTTGGCTGCCAGAACTTGTAACCTGCATTATCAAATAAAATATGTATTGTATGTATGTAGTCATTTTTGTAGGGGGAGGGAGGGAGATTGATGTATGTGACTCACTTTGTAGCCCATAAAAGAAATCTGATCCCTCGCAGTCATTGGCAGCATAAAAAGAAACTCCAGCATTGATTCTGTTGTATGCCACTTGAATACCTTTGCATATGTGGTCCCTCATATTTTTAAGGCTCTGAAAAAAATGCTCCCCTTGCCCTCCCTTTCCCAGTCAAAAATAAGCAGTCTCCTTAGCTTGCCGTACAAACCCTGTTTCAGGTGTTAAAGCTTTAAAAAGATTGCATGCATTGTGCTTGTACATTGAAGTGTTTTCCAACCTTCCTTTACACAATCAGTAATGGGCACCCCAAAACAATATGCTAAAATGTCTTAAAAATATTTTAATAATTTTGATATAATTTTTAGATATTACTTTTATACAATTCTATAAAATTCTCTCCAGTGTTTTGTGTGTGTGAAGGGATAAACTAAACCCCTTAGATGCCCCATAAAAACATTCTCTTTTTTGAGTGTTTTTCTATTCTCTCCCTCCCCTCTCCTATACCTACTATTCTTTGGACTTTGAACCGATATCCTCCCACAGATCAGCTGACGTTTCTAATATATAACAAGCTTCTTGATTGGTTAATACGGAATCAAATTATGCATTGATGAACTTAAAGTGATAGAAGGCCAGCTGTAATTGGATAATTAGCTGTCAAAACACGTCAGGTTTTGGTGTGATGAAGCGAGGAGTTGACCTCGTGCGACAGGCAGACGTACGAGGATTACTGGTTTTGCTTCAAAATTAGGACTTTTGATCTCGATTTCTACCAATTTTTAAACTGGTGGTAGAGATTTGATTTATTTTCCTAAATCCTAAAGCGTTCACAGAGTCGTGTTGTAACAGCAGGTGTCGGCCCTAAAACTTAGTATTTCCATTTTGAGCGTGATTACGTGTTTGAAGACAATATAAAAGCGTCATCTGCATACGGGTCCACACAGTAGTAGATGGCCGAAGGACATTCATACAATCTGAGAAGAAGAAGGACCAGTAACAAAATGAATAGTGAAGACGATTTATGCGATACTGGAAGCGTTACCATAGAAGGTGGTTGGTACACAGACTCTTCTTCTCAAGGAAGTCATGAGGAAATTAGCGTTGATGAATCTGTGGCGAACCAGGAGGCAAACAACGATGAAGACGGTAATGAAAACTTGAATGAAGAGACGAAAGACGAAGAAGAAACTCAAGACGAAGAAGAAACTCAAGAAGAGGAGGAAAATGTCAACCAAGAAACTTGTCTTCTAGACTCTGAGTCTAACAGAGCGAGTGACAGTGATGCAGAGACTGTCAGCGAAAGTTCCTATGACTCGGTAAACGGGAAACAAAGTGGGGAAAGACTTATCATCCACCCGGACATCGAAACAGCCAAGGTACGTAAGCTACTGTACACTCGATTAGTTCGCAATGTTTTTTTACGAATCACTTTAATAAATTAATCTGAAGATAGTAATTTCGAGTTTAGATGCCTAAATAACACTTCTTTCGCGTTTAGAGGGTAAAATGTTAGTGTAAACCTACATGTCTGCAGTGAGTGGAAATGATTCTAAGCTGTTTTGGTTGAACAAGATTTAGTTACGACAGACAGTACGCACAAGTCAAAACAAGCTCATCATTAGAACCTTCGCGATTATTTAACCATTAAAAAAATAAATGGTTGAAATAGGTTGATGAATTTTGTTTTTAATCGAATAGGAAATTAAAGGTTAAATTTTCACACAGTATAAGTTCTGATAAAATTTCTTGGGTTATTTTGAAAATGTTGAGAATTCATCAACATTAGAACCTTCCACCTCTAATGAATATTGAACAGTATAGATAGCTATTATTCCTCACTGTGTGGGCTAAAGGAATTATTAATACTGAGGTATGATGTAGCTAAGAGAGATTTGTTCCTACTGCAGTAGGATTTTATTTGTTAATTGCTCTGATTGAAAATTGAAAATGGAATTTTGTCAGAGATTAGGAACTCGATGTAAAGAAAATTAGAATGACAGGGAAGTGTTGTTTGTTTTTTTACCACACGCTGTGTATTCTGATTGGGAAAAAAGGGAAAGTACAGACTTATTTAGCTTGAAAGTAAGGTTTTTGTATAATTCCTTTTTCGTTCATGTTAAGATATTTCCTTGAGTACTGCTCTTGGTAGATAATAAGAAATAATTCTAAAAAGAGAGAAATTTCAGTTATCTTTGCATCTATTTATTTACCTTTCCAAGTATGTTTGTACACTTACATTTGGTTTTATGCAATCAATCAATCATTTTATGCAGCATGCTTACTGGAGCACATCTTTGAATGTTAATCATGATATTGTTGATATAAACTGTGGTCAAGATATATAGGTCATTACATGAAATCTTGTGTAATATGGTTGAGTATATTGTCATAATATGGCTGTCTGCTGTCAGTTCAAATACCAATCTTCTCATGAGCCAAACCTAATGATCTAAGAAGACTGCCTTTTTATCCTTTGTTTTCAAACATTTACACATTTAAACTTGGCTTTACAGTAATACATTCTTAAAACTTGATCAAATAAAATCCACCCAGTTTACACATCTTCCCAGGAATGACATTTTTTGGAAAAATGTTTAGGTTTTGACTTCAATCAGTCAAAGAAATTAATTACTTAGACCGCTAAAAATCTGATTTCTAGCACCAGACATCCTTACTGCTTGTTTTCTGGATCACATAATTTAGAAAATGGCTGTTTAATCTCGTACAAATACCTGGTACAATTATTAGTGCATGCCAGTCAAACCTCAGTCGATTAACCTGACATTTTTGTTAACAATTACAAACTCCAGACTTGATGTAACCTCAATCTTAAATCGTGTAATATCTATGGTTTCAGGTCCTGATCCTCAAAGGTGATGAAAACATCCAAGTATTTGTTAAAGCAGTAAAAGACAATGTGCAAGATGCAGCCAAAAAGTTTAAGGCCAATATTAATGAAGCATCAGAAAAAGTCCAGGACAGTCTACAGAATACCAGTGAAAAGGTACATGTCATGTACAAAAATGTCAAAGACAATGTCTCTGAAACAACAGAAAAGTTCAAATCTAACATTGGTGAGGCTTCTGAGAGAATGCAGGACAGTTTTCAGAATACTTCTGACAAGATCCATGTCATGTATAGAAATGTCAAAGACAATGTCTCTGAGACCATGCATGAAGCTGGTGAAAAGGCTGATAAGCTTAGGAAAGCTATGATTGAAGCTGGTCGCTCTGGTTGGTACTTGATATCCCACATGGAACTGCCACATTGGTTAAGGGACAATGAATATCTTTCTGATAGTCATCGGCCACCTCTTGCCTCCTTCAAGTATTGTTTCAAGAGCGTTTTCAAAATCCACACAGAGACTGGCAATATTTGGACACATCTTTTAGGATGCTTGCTTTTTATTGCTTTGCTTTTGTATTTCTATCTTCGACCCATTTCCCCAGCAAACCCATTCCCCAAAGATTGGACTGAAAAACTTGTGTTTGGGGCCTTTTTTACTGGAGCAATCCTCTGCCTTGCATTCTCTACCATCTTCCACACAGTCTACTGCCATTCCCATAATGTGTCCAGGATATTCAGCAGGTTAGTGTGGAATGTTATACTTGAACTTTTCCCATGCTTAAAACTCACTTGTTGGTGATGTTGGAGGGTATAAAACTGGTAAAGCAACAGAAAAAAATCCTTTTATCAAGGGAGAGAACAACACATTCAACTTATGTAACACAGGTCAGTCCAGAATCAAACCACCACCTGAACTACGTTGGTGAGGAGAGACAGAGCTGTAGCAGGGCATGCCAACCTACCAGATTATCATGATCTGATACACTTTGGATGCATCTGTGTGCTTATGGTGCTCTACCAGGGTCCATCTGAACTAGAATTTTTCCATCTGGGGCCTGGGATCTTCATGTCTCAGTGGTCATATTAGGGTCTCATGCGGTTTTTTGAGGGTCCCAGTGTATTGTACAAGGCTCATTATCACCAGTGGGGTGAGTCCTTATTAAATAAAAATGTTAAATATGCATTTTTAAAATAATATTTTTCATAAAAATTCATGACACTTGTATTTACATGGTCTGTGTTTGTTTTGTCTTCACAAGGCTTGACTACTCAGGCATTGCTCTACTAATAATGGGTTCATTCATCCCACCATTGTACTATGGATTCTACTGCAATAAGACAACCAGACTAATTTACATGGTAGTTGTTACCGCATTGGGTTTGTTCAGCTTCTGTGTGTCGTTATATCCCAACTTCAACACACCCAAGTTCAGATGTTTAAGAGCAGGTAAGAGAATACACGGTAAAGTACTACTGCAAGAACTACTACATGACAGACCCATTTCCTCAGGGGTTAGCCTCTGCATTTCAGCATCAGAATATTCTCAAAACCAAAAGTAAAATAAAGAAAGCTTCAGCAACACAAACGCTTGGATGTTGTTCAAATGGAAACCTGTAACTGTAGCTTGTGATAACTTGACAACAAAGATACTATTAGTGTATTATTAGTTAGGAAAAACCAGAGAACCTGGAGAAAAAACCCTTGTGGCAAGCTAGAGAACATAGATCAAACAAACTCAACACACATATGATCCAACTGAGCCGGGGCTCCACCCCAGACCACAGCGGTGAGAGGTGAGCAGTAAATTTATTATCAATATTTAGTTGTGACATGGTCCAGTTCAACTGAGGCTTGTTTTAATGGAGTCGTGTGACCTGTGTGATAACCAATATTCTGAGCTTGGGCAAACATAAATCTAATAATTGGCTTCCTCAGGCATTTTTGCAAGTTAGCTGATTGCACTAAAATTTGGAGTTTTGCACATACAACCTTATGACTTCATAAACTACAAATGGGAAATGATTTCTCTCTCTTCATTGTCAACTTGTTGTCTTGGCAGTACTGCAAGAGAAATACATATATTCTTCTCTGTGGTTTCAGGTGTGTTCTTAACATTTGGCTGTTCAGGCATAGTGCCAGCCATACACTTCATAGCAGCATATGGTGCAACATTAGCCCATCGGCAGGCATCAGTTGGTTGGATGGCCTTGATGGGAGTGTTGTATATCCTAGGAGCTATAGCATATGCTACTAGAATACCAGAGAGGTTCTTTCCTGGCAGATTCAACATATGGGTAAGCGAATCATCCTGGCTTCCCCAATTTCACATAGCATCAACAAAACCATATTTTACAATTTTATTGCACAAGACAAGAAAAAAAAACTGGCGAAAGATTTAAATAATCCATTATTTTTTCAACTTCATTATAAAATGGGCCAGCATAAAATAATACTTATTGAATTTAGTTTTGCATCCAAACCCACCTCATCCCCACCCCCCTCCCTTCACTTTAGTAAGTAAGTAGTAAGCAAGTGTATTTTTATTTGGAATCTTGCAAGTTCACGTACATTGACAAGCCGTTAATAATGATCTATTCTTTTCCTTTTCTAGTTCCAAAGTCATCAGATCTTCCATGTCTTGGTAGTAGCAGCAGCACTAGTCCATCTGTATGGTATATGTCAAATGGCTTACTATCGCTTCTCTATTGGCACCAAATGTCATTAAATAATGCTTACAATCATTAACTACAATAATAGTAATCATGAAATAATATTGGTTATCTAGAGAAAAATAACTTGTCTTGTATTGCAGTCTTGGGAATGAAATACCAAATTATCTTGGTCCAAGTTATACTGTAGACGTAATTCAGTCGTGCATCTAATTATTCTTGTACCTAGTATTACTAATTGACAATGATAATATAGTGGCTGACCTACCACTTACTATTCAATTATACGGCACATTGTGGTAATCAATGCTGGTCAAAAGAGGTTAAACTGAAAAAGGCTGACAAAGAACTCCAGCTAATACTACTAAAGGACTTGATAACGGTCGCTTGTCAATATCAAAGGAAAGGGATACACAAATAAAGACTAGCGTTTCCTATTGACTCATAAGGTACAATTTGAAAAGTAGAAAAAACGTGTTAGACTTTAGAAGAATTTTGTTTACTCTGAGAAGAAAATAATGTAAAATATTGAAATATATACATGTGTATATTATCTGAATGGAATTGCATCTAAAATATTAGTATCAAACCACATGAGGTTTGTCCAGTAGCAGGGAGATATTCATATTCAATTTTCAAAAAAATATGTACTAACTTTTTTTACTTGCTTCGACATTATTTACATCAGTCTGTTTATCTCACGGTTTTCAAATGTTTATCTATTCTTTTGAAGAACCAAAGATGAATAGATATGGTTGAAATTTGGTTTCAAAAATTGAATTTTTTTAAATTTTGCAATTGTCATATTCAACGAGAAATAATGAAAATGTGTACAAAATAAGATGGTTGATAAAACTTATTTTCAGAACTAGTCAAAATGAAAGATTTTTTCGACTAGTGAACGTTGTTCATAGTGCCAAATATTTAACCATGAAATAATTATATATTACTATATATTATATAATGTTATTATATATGACATATTATATACAATATATATATAATGGTAATTTTTTCATGTGTTAATTGAAGTCACCATAAAAATGTTTGCTTTGATTTTCAAGAATTATGAAGTGACCAAATGGAAACAAAAATAACTTGGTTTCAGTAATACTAAATAGTCAAATAGACACAAAAGATAGTAATGAAAGTAAGATCTACTGACGACTACTATACTGATGTTAAACTACTAGCAATTCCATTTGCGATTGCACTATAACACTATGATGTCACATCAAGACAATCTACCGGTATTGTTTTAATGCTAAGGATCATGCGGGTAGTGAGAGGGGGCAAAATAGAAGCCGATTAACTGGAACCAAAAAATTTATGTTTTAGTGGAAACCAAGAAGAGCAGATAAGTACCGTATTCGTCCGTGTATAATGCGAGCCCGTGTATAATACGCACCTTATTTTTCCATGTCAATTTCAAGAAAAAATAAATTATCAGCAATTGATAAGAATGCTTAAAAATGCAAAAATTGAAGAAACACAAGGTTCAAAGTTTAAACCGGTACAGTATTTTATTTTCCAAAATCATCTTTCATAATCAATAGGCTGTTTGTATTATGGCTTCATATACTAACACTACCAGAATCTCTTGCACACTTTCTTTTGTTCAGTTCATTAGCACCTTTTGTCTTGCTATTCTCAAGAGAAAATACAAACTTGAATAAGAAAGAAAATTCGCAAAGCATTTTGGTAGTGTTAGTAAAATGACGGCATCATTCAAATGGCCTATTGAAACATGTTTTAAACCGGAACTAGAAGTGATTTTCAATGTTCACATATAATATTAGCAAACAATTTTAGGAATTTCATAATTTTACAAGCTACCTAACTGCTTTCATTTAATAACAATGAATATCCTAAACTGAGGAAGATTTTACTCTAAATAACCTAAGCAAAACTAGATCTTGCATGGTTGGTCACGTGAACAAGATGTGACGTCATTGTGCAATGGGACAATATTTATTGGCTTTTATGATTTTCATAAACCTGTGAAATAGTAGATTGTTAGTGTATTAGCTCTATTGCACTGTACGTCATTTGTACTCTGGTGTTAGAGTGGCTACTGAAACTGGGATCACTAGAAAGATTGAACTGATCACAGACTACTATATTAGGCAATCAGATAATCACATTTATTGTAAATGATTTGGTAAAACATGGACAGAAGAACACAATCATAACAGCATTGAAAATGAATTAAGTAATTTCTGTTTAAAAACCAGTCCTGAATGGTCTACTTATCCCAATATGTTAATTAAGAGAAATATTTTCGTCATATTGTATTCAAAGAATCCAAAACTTCAAACAATATAAAATGGAACTTCTATACCAACACTTTGTAAATATGATTAAATGAATAAAGCTGATTGGCCTAAACTGTTTTTGTCGAAATGTCATTGTTTTTAGGTGTTATTTGATTGGTCAGTGGCCCAGTTTCAGTAGCCAGCAGCTGCACTGTAAATCTGACTATCCAGTGCACAAAGAATGCACCTTTCCCGAATTAGCTTCAATGATCACGAAACAATGGTTTCAAAGTG
This sequence comes from Anemonia viridis, assembly GCA_900234385.1. Lineage (NCBI taxonomy): Eukaryota > Metazoa > Cnidaria > Anthozoa > Actiniaria > Actiniidae > Anemonia > Anemonia viridis. The sequence continues at coordinate 3,443 of OCZR010374422.1, read as the reverse complement.
AGGCGGACTTGTATCTTTTGTTTATCAAGGCCAGCCTCAAATTGAAACCATTGTTCCATGATCATTCAAGCGAATTCCGGAAAGGTCTATTGCAGTCTATCAAAGGGCCTTTCATACACACAAACAAAATATTCCATCCAATGACATTTGAGTCACTTCTTCATGTTTTGATATTTCCTTGAAAATCCTTTCTCCTTTTCTATACAATGTATTCCACCAGAAAAGTCAAGAACATCAAGTTTCTGCATATTATTGTATATTAATTTTTTGGAATTATTTATTTAATAATTTTTTTTAAGATAATGATAATGCATTCCTTATAGAAGATGGTTGTAATAAAGCTGTACTTAATCACCACTTGTCTTTCCTTTTATAGAGTGCAAACAATATACAATCTCAAAAAGGTTGTCCAGATAAAGTCGACATTTTGTCAACAATAAAGTCACTTGCATACATAACATTTTTATTTTCTTACATTGAATTTCAGTTCAAAATACATTTGTATAGTACACTGCAGCAAGTCACAATTTTCATGAGAACATGAAAACTTTATCTGGACAACCTTTTTGAGAATGACTGTATCTGTCAAATACAATTTACTAAATAGTACAAAATTGTGCTAATTAAATAGAAAACAGAATTTGCACAATTGTACTATTTAGTAAAGTCAGTGTGAGTCGAGGTTTATTTTGTATTGACTATAGGCTGTCCAGGCAAGTAATGTCCAAGTCCCATTGATAGTGTGGGAATGATATTTAGGAGAAAAATGTTAACAATCATTTGACACAAAGCCCCAACTTAAAGCAGCTCTCTCTACCCTGTGAATCACGCTTTAGAGTATTTAACACAAACCACCGTGATAATTCTTTTGTTTTTTATTTGACTAACTTTTACTCTCTGATAGACCTTTACAACTTCATTGTTTGTTGTGCACATTTCAGACCACATGATACGACTCTTGGGAGTCAAAACAAATAATTGAGTTGACTGTAAATATTTCATCAAAGGAATATTTCTCTAGGGAATGACGTGGTCTCAAATGGACAATAATTTGCATCTGAAGCTGAAAAGGTCTATTGGTACACTTTGTTTCATGGGATAAGGAGAACTGAGTCTATTCATACAAATTCAATCTTTAATTTTTAGATTTTTCAAAAATTCAAAACTTACTAATCAAAGGAACATTTCTTGGATTGTCTGCAGTGACATACAAATTAAACATTGCTGTACTATATTCATTCACTCTGACTCTGGTTAAACGGTGGTTCAATAGCAAAATGAAGTCTTTTGATAGGCAAACATAACAGCACCAGGGGCTGAAGTCTTACAGTGAGGCTACTGAAACCAGGGCCACTTGAAGAAAACTGACCAATCAATCAATGAGATTAAAAAAAAAAAAAAGTCTGGGCTAATCAGCTTTAAGAATTTGCTACTCATATTTTTACAAAGTTTTGGTCCCAAATTCATGTATGTATATCATCGTTTGCAACTCGGGATTCTTCAACAATGGGAGGACAGGAAATAATACATTTCCCACTTGGGATAGGTAGACCTTTAACGACTGCATTTTTACAGAAATTACTTTCTTTTTCAATGCTGTTATGTATTCTGTTGTCCATGTTTTTCTTAATTACTGGAAATGGACTGGAAATGGCCGTGGGAACATTATAATCTGATTGGATAATACTGTTATCAGTTCAAACTGTAACAAAGTTTTGATCTCCATGGATACAGTGGGTGTGGTTACCACAGGGATTCCAACTCTCTCTCCTTGTGCTCAATATTCATTAATAATTATTAAGATAAATTATAATTGATCATATTATTATCAGATTTCATTCATTCTTATTGTCAATATTATCAATAAAAGCTTTGGCAAGTTCTGGATTCTCTTTCGTCCATTTCTCGGCAGTATTTATTTCTAACCAGTTGCTGTTACGAATATGAGAACACAAAGTTCGTGCTAAATCCTCAAGACTTGAAGACTCCATTGCGCATGCCTCGTCATGTTGCATAACAGTGTCAGTTAAAGTGGATGTAGGGTCGTTGTCATGGCAATCAACTTTAGTTTGCTCATCTTTCCGTTTCTTCTTGACTATTTCTTGACGGATGTGTTCGAAGCATGAAAGCAAATGTTCCATTCCTGAGAAAGATGAATCAGATGATTATAACTTTTGTAAGCCAATCAAGATTGTCTCTTTTTGGTAGAGGAACAAACAGACCTTGGAATAATCACTGTGAATGCTCATTCAACATTTGGTTCCAAACAATTCCTATACCCAATATGATAGCCTTCTATCTTAAGTTTATAGGTCTTATCAGGGTCCCATCTAAACTTACCTTAACTTGTAGCAGTAAAATAGGGATTTTAGGGATTTTAAGGATTTCAAAGGGCTTCCATGACTTGTCAACTGTCACATTAAACCATTCAAGTACCTCAAGTGCCTGTCAGCATGAGAATGCCTTTATTGATTTGGTTGTTGATGTGGGATATTTCCCTATGTAACTGTGCATTGGGATTGTTATCAATCTCAACTATAGCTATCAGACTGTAGTAATTGTCACAGGGTTGGTAGAATGGCATAAAAGGTGGGGGGAGGGGGAAATTGCCAAGCTTGCTGAAGCAAGAAAAAATGCTGTTAAAAGTGTTTTAGCCCCCAGCCTCCTAGACCACTGCCTGTGTGTCACTCTTACCTAATCTTAGTTCATTGGGATCTGTAGCAAATACTATTCTAAACCATCCTGGCTCGTTAAAGTAGAAGGACTGTCCAGGGTTGATGTTAATCTTGTGTTCTAAGATCGTGTGGTAGAGTGCCAGTTCCTCTTCAAATGTTCCTGAAGGGACAAGCTGAGGAAAGATACCATTTGATTAATGATTTGTAACGGTGCTGATTACTGCTTTGGTTACTGTGCAAGGGTGGCTAGAGTTAGAAATTAGAGGTTAGAGTGTCAAACCTAAAAAAGTCAAACCTCAACCAGAGTCAGTGATAAAAATTGTGCATGAGCTGAACTTTTATGGTGGGATAATGCCAGGGGACTTGGAAGGGGCAGCCATTAAGCCATTTTCTCCGGATTAGGTGTCAATTGAAAATCATTTTCATATTTGATGACGGGTGGGGTTAAAATATTTACTGGTGTTTATACTTATAAAGGTTTATAGTTTGTTTTTGGAAGAGAGGGAGGGAGGGAGGGAGAGTCTACCCCGTAAGTTATAAGAGCGGCCGTCTGTAAATATCGCCTATAGGTGTGCAACACGAAAAAATCAATTTTTCTCAAACTTTGTCAAAATGTAGTGTTTATCGAGCTATTCACGTAGAAAATAGTTTTAGTGCAAAGAAAGTTTTTTTCTGGGCGAACGGTGGCGATTTAGGTTTTAGGACCCCAGGAGTAGATTGGATCACAGGTAGCCCAAGCTTGGTACTTGTATAAGAGAATGTATGGGA
>OCZR010373788.1:0-15959 GCA_900234385.1 Anemonia viridis | reverse complement strand
ACCAACTGCGGTTCCCGCTAAAAACTCGTCTTCACGAGCAAGCAGAAATACCCAAAACATGCGATCAAGAAGTACGAGTTGTAGTACTAGTACTTCTCGCAGTCGAGGTGACAAACGTAGACTAAACAGCAGTACGTCTGCTGAGATCGAAACACAAAGGCACAGCACACGAGTGCGATCAAGACCAAGACATATGACTTACGCTGAAAGTGACTCCGATAGTGAAAATGAAACAATGAACATTTCTAGTCGTGGGCGATTACGACGACCAACACAGAGAATGTTGGACTACGTAGAGTAAGAAAACACGAACCAGCAAGCAACCAGCAAGCTGCTACCACTATTTCTTTTCACAATTTATACTATTTAATATAAATAAAAGATGCTTTGTATTTTTATTATTATCAAATTCTTTCCAAACAACAATCATGGCATCCATCCATTCTTACAGTCAGTCCGCCCAGTTTTGTATTTCAACTTAATGTAAAGCAATACTATTTTTCTAAACTTTCTAGAATGATTGCAATAAATCTGTCGTTGTTGTATTGACAGCTAATCTCTTTGTTATGTCTTTTTGGCGCCAGTATGAGTGCTGTATGTAGTATCAGCTGATTTGATTGGACAAGCGCCATGGAATAACTGTGATTAACCAATAATATCCAAGTACCTTTACGATAAATACCATCGCTTGTTGCTTCTGTGAACTTTATCCATTATTGTAATATTTGTAATAAATCCCGTCTTAAATAAAATTCTTTCACAATCAGAATTTCCTTGTAAACATGGTGTTCTATATTATATATAGTTAATTGGGAGATACGGAGTAGATGAGTTGTTAATAGGCTCTTGAAAGGCGAGAAGTAGTTGAGGCCAACCGTTTGCCCTGGCTGCTGATCTGTGTGTCGTATCGCTAGCTATCATGACCCGTCTGCATAACAAACACAGTATACCATTTGTTTGCTGCATAAACTTCTTGCGCCATTCGCTCAGGAAGATTGGTGCTGCGGGCGAAATAGATTGAGGAACATGGATGAAAAAAGCAAGATAAAAACAGACGAACAAGTAAGTGATGGCTATATTAGTATCATGTTAGTGAGTACACGATAGTAAAATAATCTTAGTCATCGATAAACGTAAGTGATACAGATGATTATTAACGTATTATTAATTCATCAAAGTAGGCCATCATGTTTGAGACTTGCGCCAACATTTCCACGTTTAAATGTTGGTAACTTTGATAGGTATGTTCCATAGTATAGCTTGATGTATCTTAAACAAGATAGCTTGATCTGAACCAGTTGTCGATAAGCATCTTTGAAATTAAGATTGAATTTTCTTGTATCAGCCGATGTTTGTATTGTTCTAACGGCACGTACTATCTCTCTATGCTCGCTTCTTTATGAGGATGTTTTTCTTTGTATTTATGCCATTAAATCTTGAATCAAAGCTTCGACTGTTAATGTTCAGTGAAGGATCCAGAACCATGTCAGGTGGATTCGCTTTCTAAAATACTCCAACTACTGAACATTTGTAATGGATTATTTTTTTAAAAATAACGCATTACTCAGTAATCCAAAAGACGGAATGTATTGTACACATCTAATTTTATACAAGTTGGAAAGGATAGATGAGCCTTGAAGGCGCGACCACTTGACCACTAGACTTGACTCACTTGGAGATATTAAATTGAAGAGAATCAATGAGATGTTGCACTGCGTTATTGTTTGAATTAATAAAATTGACTCTAAATTCCTGTGTTTCACCTCCCTTGTTGCATGAGCTGTAGGTAGTTTACCACATGATAGTTTCCATTTCAGTTAATCGCATAGTTTGAGAAACTGCATCTTGGTCGCTGTTTGACATCCCAGTTGGACGAGCTTGTGGTTACATACGCAAGAATGTCTTCTTTTACCTTTTTCTAACAAGTGGCTGAGTTGTTTAGTTTGATGTCAAACGTTTAGGCTCAGTCGGCAGTGTGGTCTTATCTAATGCCAACTTAGATGGAGTTTTAAAGGGCTAAATTTAGAAGATCCACAAAGTTGCCGGCAAATGATGATGCTGATAAGATGAATGGGTGAGGGCAGAACTGCTTAAATTAATCTGTCTCGTTACTGGATTGCTTAAAGACTTATTGCACTGAGATACCCAGCGAGAGAGATACGACCTTTCCACGTATCAAGCATGACGAGACGTTAAACTCGTCTAACTGGGATATATCTGTGTGTTCCTCAGATTAAGAAAGAAAACCGAGATCACCGCGTTGGGCAAAAGACGCGATTGGATATTGCTTGTCATTCAGCGTGGTGGAGACAAATATTCAACGTAAGTTCAACTTGACCTACAACTGAACTAGTCCGCTACATATACTGTAGTAGGGGACTCATTTCATTAACTATTTTTGAAAATTATCGGTGTTGTCGGGCGGTATCCTTTGAAGACCATCAACCCATCTACCTACAAAACCCTTCAACTCGCTGTGTAAGAAGAGTGAGCAGCATTTGGCCTTGTCATACAGTGTTCGGGCACGTCCAGTAGAAATCGTTCCTCTTCAACATGTCTAGTTGCAGTATTTGTCTGGTTGTCGGTCATCGGCGGTATTTACTTGTTCTTTACTCTCTACTGGTGTTTACACGTAGTACTTGAGTGGCTCACCTGATATACATGACAATTGTTGACGAGATTCAACTCCCCCATGGTGATACTTTAGATTAACTCGTTCACTTAAATCATTAATCTAATAAGCTTCTTATTGTTTTTCGTTTATTGATCTTGACAGGTAAACAAATTGGTTATCATGCTTTTCATATACCTGACGCTACCAAACTGGACCACAGCCTCTACTGCCCTTCCAGTTGCGTCTACGAAGCATTCTTCTGTGCGAAGAAAAACTAGTCATTCGAACTACTCTTTATTCTCTTTAACTAAAAACCCTAGTAACAAGAAAGAAAGGCGCTTGTTTTGTCGAGTTGGGCTCTTTTTGTCAATGGACAGGAATGGAACAATATCAGGCGTGCTTCAAAACAACGGCACACAAGGTGAGTTAGCGTTCTTTTTTTGTTACTACTAAAGACCTTTTTAACTTACTACTTGTTTTTTGTTATTTAGAAATATTTGAGCTGCAGTCATTTGGTACGAGTATCGTCAGAATAAAACACAAAGTAACTGGACTTTTCATCGCTATGAACAGCAAGGGAAAAGTCAAAGGACAGGTACAGTAGAGTTGAGTTTTCATCTTTCTGACCCTAGCTAACCATAACAACTATCTAGCTAGTAGAATAATCTAGCATTATCATTCACGGAATTCTCATTGAGGTTATACCGTTGTTGTTCAATCCACAGAGAAAAGCCTCTAAAGATTACTACTTTAATATTAACCAAGAAGAAAACGGCTTCGTATCTTTTGCTTCATATTATCACAAAAAGAAAAAGACATTATTTGAGATGTTCTTAGGAATAAAACGAGGAGGTAAAGTAAAGAATGGCAAGCAAACCTTTGCAGGACAGGACTCCATTGAGTTTCTGTTGCTTGCTATTTAGCCCACTTAGAATCGATAAAAGCATGATACCTGATGAATAAGGAAAAGCCGAAGACTTAATTCATCATCCTCTTCTTGTTTGTCATGAGCAATTGTGAATAGTGCCACAAACGAAAAGTCGTCTGTCCATGGTAGGGCCCGATCATGGCCGACTTGAGTAAATATACCATAGGAATAGTATTTAAGTGATCAGACATGAATATTCCACACAGGGAGATCAGTATTTATAGATATTTATAGAGGATAACTATAGAGCGATATGTTTCACCTCATATGAGAGACTTAAGCGGCTTATCAAGAAATCCTGTCTTAGTAGCTAAGCGTAATGCTCAAGTTAAGTTAGGGATTCACATTTTACCAGGCCACCAAACTGAACAATTCGTTCTCACATCTCTAAACACCTTTCCTGGAAATGCTTCGCGATCATCTTAATTAGAATGTGGTAACAAAATTTGACGATTAAGTGGCTGCAAGAAAGAATAGATGACAATCATATCCAAATACCCAAACCCTTAACTTGAATTTACTGTTGGGTTGTTTGGAAAGAAAGTATGAAAATACTCTTTTGTTAGGGTCATTTATTCTCAGTCAAAAACAATCAACAAGTTATTGAACTAAAGCCGTAAAGACATCCAGCTGTGAAAAGGTATCGTGTGCGACACATCACGCTATCACAAAACGTTCGGATATATTTGTTTGGAATAAAGTACGTAATACTCAAAAACAGCCTTGCGACCACTTAAAACTGATGTTTAGATAATTATTTAGCTGATAAATCAAACTTTGTAAAAATCTTTATGGAAATAAATAAAATAAAACCAGAAAGATTACAGGCTGACTAGGAGGCGATGCACACCTCTAGTCTGACTGGGACAGGATGCGCACCCTCTAGTCTGACTGGGACAGGATGCGCACCCTCTAGTCTGACTGGAACACGATGCGCACCCTCTAGTCTGACTGGAACACGATGCGCACTCTCTAGTCTGACTGGGAAACGATGCGCACCCTCTAGTCTAACTGGGACAGGATGCGCAAACCTCTAGTCTAACTGGGACAGATGCGCACACCTCTAGTCTAACTGGGACAGGATGCGCACACCTCTAGTCTGACTGGGACAGGATGCCCACCCTCTAGTCTGACTGATATACGATGCGCACTTCTCTAGTCTGACTGGGACAGGATGCGCACCCTCTAGTCTGACTCGAACACGATGCACACTCTCTAGTCTGACTGGGAACCCATGCGCACCCTCTAGTCTAACTGGGACAGGATGCCCACCATCTAGTCTGACTGGGAAACGATGCGCATCCTCTAGTCTGACTGATACAAGATGCGCACATCTCTAGTCTGTCTGGCACGGGATGCGCACATCTCTAGTCTGACTGGCTAGTTGTAGACACAAGTCTTACTGACTGGGTACAGTTTTAAGGCGAGTTTTAGGTACTAAGCATCTACCGTATTCAGTGAAGAACTATAAACTGAACTGCTCTTTGTCCAGGCCTTGTGGTCAGCGGTGTTTTGAATGATCCGTCTTTCTTGATTCCAATATAGACGTCATGGCGATGGCGAAGATAATACTTATGGGAAGCAAAGCTGTGGAAGCCGTTTCTCTCCAGTTTAGTTCGGAATAGGCTTTCTTCTCTTAAACGACCCTAAACATTGCCAAATTTAAGACATTAGTCAAGCTAGTACTTTCCTCGATGGATGTAGTTAAAAATAAATAAAACTAGTTACCGTACCTGCATTTTCGGTTTTCCCTGCCAATTGATTGCTAAATACTTTCTAGTCTCGAGGCTTTTTAGACGTACAATACTTTGTCCATATGACTGCAACTCAAAGAATGCTGAAGAAAACAAATGAATTGAATATAGGAATGGAACTGAATTGATTGAGAACAATAATAATGAATCTTACTTTGATTGCTTTTGATGTCTGTTGTGCCATGTACTCGTTTGTTTGAAACTTCCATCAGATAACCAGTTCGACAATAAAGGCGTATCACACGAGTATAAGTTGGGCTTGCAGTCTTGGGGATGCTAAAGATTTCTCTGTTCAATCGAAGCCTTTTTCTTGAGGTTGTGCCGTTTTCTTTGACACTGCATGTGTGTCTTTTCCGATGTGCTTGAGTTTCATTTAAACTGCTTGAGGTCTGGTGGGTTGCTGAAGATAAACAGAGGGTAAATACAACGCAAAATACCAGCTGTAAAGAATGAAAGAAAATAGATGTTACCAAACTAAATTCAATGCGCGGTGGCTGTTAAAAGGACATTCTAAGTAGAGCGAAAAAATCTAACCTTGAGGTGAATCATTCTGTTCAAAGGGTTCAAAGGTTTCCTCTTCTGGTTCGAGAAATCTTGAATGAGAGAGTAAGGGGTTGACTCGCCCCGCCTGTTCGATCAGACAAGTGATCAATACAGTATCATTCTACAAATGACTCGGTTTGATAACACATCATAAACTGGCGGAATAGAAATGTTTCCAAACCATAGTTATAAAACAAGATACGCCGATTCATTGGAGTCGCTAGATTTAAGGTCATAGTGTTATTTGTGCATCAAATCGGATTATTGACTTAGTAGCAGGAGGAACAATGTTCACCCTATAACTAGACATGAATCTTGATATTGAATGTCGGCCTTCATAAACTGAATATCGTGGACTTTTAGGGATCCGAAAATGTCGCACATTGTTTAGTTATTTTGAAGTTAGTACGATTGGTTATGTATTCGTGTATAGTCTGATATATCAAAGCTTCTCGACACATATAGACCGATGATTGTACCATATTTGTTTCTTAAAGGTTTTCTCATGAACTAAACATCAAATATTCTTCATAATCAAAGCGCATCATGAACTCAACACTACACCTCTCTTTACGGTTTTACTAGTGGAAATAGTTAATCCATCCAAATCGTTGTCATAATTACGTCTGATTGGCTCGCACATTGCATAGACGAGAGGATTCAATCTACAAGACGCAAAATATAGTTTATTACTCTCCAAGAATAGGGTCTCACCGGTGGACTTAGAGCACAAAGTCATACCGACGTTTACTATGCGGTGTCAATGTCGTTTCTAAATGACTAGCTGATATACAGTTCCGACACGCTGAATAATCGATCCGTTACAAATCTCAGCTCAGACTCTCAGCATGAAGTTGTTAGTCACGAAAGGATGTTGTTTTTTCTTTTGACATGTCTGATGGGTTCCCTCCCACTGGACAGCCTTCTTTTCTTCTTCGTATTCCTCGTGTTCCGAAGAATTGTTTCTGGAAGGAGGGCGGTCTCACCCTAATTATCTTCTTTCTTCTTTCGTTTTGCAAATCTTTGTTCGGTGTGATGAAGTTCTTTAGGACATGTCTACATTTATTTTCAAAAGATCCTTAACAAAACAAAAGACAATTATTTTATGAAAACAAAAACAATTGTAAATAAACAAAGAAGTCAACCGAGACAGGAAAACGATACAACAGGCCACCATCACGTCACATGCTTCCAATTCCTTCACTTTTCTAATGTTTTATACGAGGATTAACTTGTTAATCTAGCGTGAAAACCAATGAATATGTTTCTCATTTGCTATCCTTGAAGTTCTTTATGAGTAGAACACAATGGGATCGTCTAGTTTAAGTGTTAATTGCGGAAGAACTAGCCTACAAAATATCGTCCTGTGATGCTCAACCTCACTAATCAGACAGAACCAGAACTCGACCAGACCCTCGCTTTGCCTGCCTGCCTGCCTGTCATCACTGATCACTGCGTAACGGCGAACCTTTAACTGGGCGGTAAGTTGAGTATTATCGTTAACTACTTTGATGAATGTGGTCAGTAGAATTCTGTGTTTGGTTTATAACAAGATATAAGTAAGAATACAAGTGTAAAGACGACTGGATGACCTGCTGAAACAAAAAAGAAATGTTTTACAACAAATTGATTCACCGATAGTGGCATCAACTATGTGTTGAGTATAACAAAACAAAAAAAAAAGAAAAGAAAAACTCAAATGTCTTAAACTGTCTTGTATCCGGCCGGGCATAGCTTATTTTCTCCTGACAACGTTTTGCCGGCAAGCACACCATCACTTGTTCTGAATCTAATCAAGATGCAATCGTAGATCACTTGTTAAACCAATCTATCTGTAATTCAGTTGGTAAATTAGATTGAGTATATCGACCATCAATCACTTGTTCTAAACCTAATCAAGAGTATTTCACTGAAGGTAGGAACATTCTTGCCATCTCAACTCCTTTTGTTGGGGACGACTGGGTGTGCTAGCTCATCGATGCCATTGTTTTATGCATAAGGGATATGACTCCGCCATACAGCTAAACCAGTAATCTGCTTACCAAATACTGAGTCAAATACAAATAATAGTATTAACTGTAAGTCTTTATTCTTTCACAGATTAGAAAATCCCGAGCTTCGTGATTAGAATAATGGTGAAAAATGGTAATATTCTGCTAGTGATTCTGCTTGTATGCTACGACCCCCTGGTCATCAGCAAAAAACTACGCAATAAAACTGAAATGTCGTCAAGACTTAGAAATAGAACCAAAAGCCAAGGGACGAAAGTTTTCCATCATAGAAATACGAAATGGCCATCGCCAAGAATCAATGTTAACTGGAGGAGTATTTACGTCATCACCAAGAAACCAACCAATCGCGTGCATTGTAAGATCTTTTGTCGAAGCGGCTACCATCTACAAATTTTACCAAGTGGTCTGGTGAGGGGTACTGTCATGCAAACTAGCAAACATGGTGAGTTTCAAAAATACCTATAACGTAACCTATAGCAACAATACTTGTGACGTAAAGGTCGCCATAGTAACAATGACCTCAGCTGAGATCCAGTCAAACAAGCCAGCAAATTTATTTTACCGCTATTTTTTTGTAGTTTTGTTCGAGATGCAGTCGTTTGGACCAAGTCTTGTTAAGATCAAAAGTGTGACAACAGGTCGTTATCTGTCGATGAGAAGAGACGGTACCTTGAGGGCAACGGTAAGTAGGGTCTGCTTACTTGTTAATGGCATCACAACAATATACCCTAATTATTATTCTCGTTTTGTTATAGCGTCATGGTAATTCGAGAGAGACGATCTTCAAAGAAACACACGAAATGAATGCATTTCACTCGTACGCATCACATAAGTACTACCGTGCGTCCCCTCACGACATGTTGGTGGGAATCAAGAGAAACGGAGAGGTGAAAAAAGCTACTAGAACTAAACATGGACAAACTGCAACTCAATTCCTGGTCATAAAGACATAAACACGAACTTTAATACTTGAATTAATCCTGCCAGTAAGTCAATCATCAATGACTGAAGTGGGATGTGCATAGGAGGTGCCGTGAGTTAGGTCTACATGTGTGTCTCACATTCATCTCTTGAATCATTAAAAATAACCTTGTATTTTTATGTTTAAAATAAATATTTATCAATGAGTATTTGAAAATAAAGTCCACTAAAGAACTGCCTATTATTCATTATTGATTATTTGTTAATATCACGAGGGCTATCATTAGTGATCGAGTCCTAGCTGTGTAAATCAAGCGCGCGTGCTGCACGAATCTCTCAATTCACATATTCAAGGTGAAAGCTATTTCTACTGGAACAGCGGACAGTGAGAAGGCACAGCTGTGAAAGCTACAGTAGTATTTTTTTTACACGCCAAGGTGAGTTATGATGTCACCTTGTTGCTACTGAAGTAACTGAGATCAATAACACTTTTACAAGAGCCCATTTCATATCCTGAATCAAGTGAAGTGTTGCTGTTTTTTACTATCAATACGTTTATTTGTCAAACTGAATATAAAACTCAACTAAAATGTCCTTGAAGGTGGTTTTACATTATGCCCAATCCTTTTATATTAAGAACAGCATTTTTCTCCTTCGTTTCCTGTCTTCCAGATGGTTTTCATTGTTCTAATGAATGGTCCTTCACATCAAGAGTCGTCTGTCTACTTTTACAGCTTTTTTTTCAAGGTGTCTGCGCATGGTTGGGTAAACAACAGTTACTTTAAGAGCCGATCGTTACCAGTGTCTTGTCTCTGTTTTAGCGAGTAATTAGTTAGCTGAGCACGGACAGAACAGTTGCAGTTAGCGCGATCGATAACTTGCCTCATCCTTCCATCTGATAACTGTGAACACAATTCAATCAGGTGCGATGAAAGTACCAATCGGTTCTTCTCCCTTCAAGTGTTTTGTGGTTTGTATTCCGTTTTTAGTTCTTCAGGTAAGCGGATGAGTGATAATCTTTTGTTTTGTTTTCTGTGAGTTAAAAATCACGCAGATTATACATTCTTGTATTCTAGCTCCAGATTCATAATGCACTTATAGAAGGTAAGTCATCTTATCTTCCTCAGTTGCTCATCTGACTCAGTTAGGAATGTTTTTTGTTCTGTCTTCTGACGCCTGGTCTTTATTCCATATAACCTCAGATAATATCTCCTAATGTTCGCTTAGTGATATCTGTCGACAATTTTTTATATTTTGCTAATCATTATTAGCTTTGAAATCTCGAGTTATTTGGTGATCAGTACAAAGGTATTACTTTATGCCTAACAGTCAGCCAACGATTCACGTACAGCTAGACAAAAACGTATTTTAAATTATCCATCTTCCGTAGCCGGAAATTTGTTTTTTTCTTTCTTCAAAACCTTCGACGCAAAGGAAAGACCCAGCAAAAACAACACTGTGAATCAAACCTGGGTTACATTGGTGAAACTGAGGCAAACGCTGGACTATCAGCTCCTCCACCCGTGCCACCACCGGGGCCACCACCGTTAGCCTATAGTCTATTCGAGTACTATCGGTGAAACTACTTCACATATTTACTATATAACACTAACACCACACCATTGAAATTATAGACAACAACAAAATTGTGAACTAGTGTGGGCTGCGTCGGTGTTTCTAAAGAAACATTTGTGATGAATAGGTAATTTATACACCGTAAAGAAAGAGAATACTTACTGACGTTTCGGACGCTAGTGAACTTGTTGTCCAATCAGCGAATTGTATGTACGTGGGTCGCTGCGCTGCCGATCATCAAAAGGCTGCTTGTGTAGAGAGTGTACCTTAGTGTAAACACACACATGCAGATCTCGACGACCGACGAAACCATAAAAGCCGATCACTGATAATGATTTGTTCATCCATAATATTGCTCTCTTTTAGAAAAGCCGCTAAAATAATAGTTATATATCGGGGAAATCCTCTAGTGATGATTAACAACTCGCTATTCATACACCGGATTTGAATGAGCAGCACAACCAAGAAAAGTAATTTGGATGGTTTGACGGCCGTTTTCTACCTTTAATGAACGGAAACCAGGAAAACATGTCGTAACGTTTGAATATAAACTGGGTGTACGTGGTAGTGTTAGAATATAAACTGGGTGTACGTGGTAGTGTTAGAATATAAACTGGGTGTACTTGGTAGCGTTAGAATATAAACTGGGTGTACGTGATAATGTTTGAATATAAACTGGGTGTACTTGGTAGCGTTAGAAACTGGGTGTACGTGATAATGTTTGAATATAAACTGGGTGTACGTGGTAGCATTAGAATATAAACTGGGTGTACTTGGTAGCGCTAGAATATAAACTAGGTGTACGTGGTAATGTTTGAATATAAACTGGGTGTACGTGGTAGCATTAGAATATAAACTGGATGTACTTGGTAGCGTTAGAATATAAACTGGGTGTACGTGGTAATGTTTGAATATAAACTGGGTGTACGTGGTAGCATTAGAATATAAACTGGGTGTACTTGGTAGCGTTAGAATATATACTGGGTGTACGTGGTAGCGTTAGAACTATAAACTGGGTGTACGTGGTAGTGTTAGAATATAAACTGGGTGTACGTGGTAGTGTTAGAATCTAAACTGGGTGTACGTGCCGAGTGTTAGAATCTAAACTGGGTGTACGTGGTAGTGTTAGAATCTAAACTGGGTGTACGTGGTAGTGTTAGAATCTAAACTGGGTGTACGTGGTAGTGTTAGAATATAAACTGGGTGTACGTTGTAGTGTTTGAATATAAACTGGGTGTACTTGGTAGCGTTAGAATATAAACTGGGTGTACGTGGTAGCGTTAGAACTATAAACTGGGTGTACGTGGTAGTGTTAGAATATAAACTGGGTGTACGTGGTAGCGTTAGAACTATAAACTGGGTATACGTGGTAGTGTGAGAATATAAACTGGGTGTACGTGGTAGCGTTAGAATATATACTGGGTGTACGTGGTAGTGTTAGAATATATACTGGGTGTACGTCGGTGGTAGCGTTAGAATATATATTGGGTGTACGTGGTAATGTTTGAATATAAACTGGATGCCTGTACGTGCTAAGCGCACCTAAAGATTCTTGACAACTGGTTAGCGAGAAGAGCATTTCTTTTATTTTGTAGCACTAAACGCTGGGGTGAAAAGAGAGATATGGCAAGCCATTCCTGGGGATAGTGTGGTTAATCTAACATCATCTAATGAATACCAGAGCAAACCACCGAATATAATGGATATTCTGACATCACTGGACGCACCTCTTAACATCGGAGACGAGTACGGACAGAAACTAACAACCTACTTCCTGGTAAGTCTATTGTCAATAAATTGTGATTCTTGTTTGTAAAATATTTGGCTGGCGACCGTGTTTATATTAGAGGACAAAAACACACTCAACATATTTTCGTACAAAAGTTCAAAAATATTTTAAAAGGATTTAAAAACGTCTGCTTGTGTCTATATACTGTGATATAAACACTCTGGGAGCTGTTGAGCACTCGAGAAGTCAACGAGAAACGACTTCTCTCTTACTCTACAGCTCCCAGAGTGTTTATTATCACAGTACATAGACACGCGCGCCGCTTTATATCGTTCCATATGCACTCTTATCATGCTGCTGTACGCCAAGAGGGATCGAATACTCTCCCGTTAAGTTTCTATGACAGTCAAGGAGGCACTTGGCACAAAATACACGCATTTTTATTTTGCTTTTTTATTAATGATGACTCATTATTGTGTCTAGAACAAGTAATACTAATCACTAGGCTGGTGTATCACACGCAGGCTCCAGAGACTGGGAACTACTCCTTTCTAATGTCATGTGACCAATCATGTCAGTTATGGATCAGTAGAGACGTGACGTCACTTAATGCAAAAATGGTTTTGGAGGTAGAACCTCCTGGGAGAAGTTCCATTGGAGACTGGAAAATGAGGTAATACTATATAGGGAACAAGCAGGTTAATCCGAAACCCCGGCCAATCCAAGAATGACGTTTGCATGATGGCGTCATTTGCTCTTCTCTACCAGAATGCTTTGTACATTTTCTTTCTTATTCAAATTTGTATTTCCTCTTGAGAATAGTAAGACAAAAGGTGCTAATGAACTAAGCAAAAGAAAGTGTGCAAGGGATTCTATTAGTAGAGGTTAATGATGCCATCATGCAAACGTCCTATTCCCCTGCAATTCAATACCTCTCATTGCCGTTTGGATGCATGTTCAGTCTCTTTGTTGTTTCTTCACTTCAGCAATTCACCCATCTACATGGAAGACAACAACTTCTACTTCATTCAAGTGTTAATGAAAGAACAAAATGGCACGGATTTCATCTCTATTGGCGTCGTTCTCCCCCAAGGCTCATCGCTTAAGCCTATTAGAGAGCCATACTTGTTTCTTGAAAGTCCTGGTGAGTAGATATCCGAAATATATTACACAGTACTTCCCCTCTAGGAACAATTTCCACCCACCATCACTCCGCCGTGCTTCCCAACCAGGGAAGGGGTGAGCATGCAACCAATTCCATGTGTACACTTCTTTTTCTTCTGCAGAACAACTTTCTGGATTTTTCATTCTGGCAGAAAATGCTGTGGTACCGCTAAGTGGTCCTGTTCGCTCGTATCCATCAGTCAGTCAATCCACGTGCGCACATTATTGTATTCGTTACCATGGCTGCAAGGCTTATCGCTTTCACGTCATCACAAGGGAATGTTTTCTTTATAACGTTACGATAACAAGAAATGAAATACAGTCCTTCAAATCGGATAGCACTATACGTTCATACAATAAGATGTAAATAAAGCGCGATGATATTACAGTGAGGACACACTAACCTGGGCCACTTGAGGGAAACTGACCAATCAGATAACACCTAAATACAATGACATTCCAACAAAAAAAATGTCTGGGCCAATGACCTTTGAGAATTCACAACTCGAATTTGTACAAAGTTTCGCTCTAGAATTTTCTATATAATCGTTTGAAATTCGTGATTTTTCGTATGTAGGAGGACAGAAAAATATTTACTTTATCATTTTGGGATAATTAGACCTTTCACAATGGGCTTTTTGACAGAAATTAAACTCAATTTCGATGCTGTTGTGTGTTCTGTTTTCCGTGTTTATTTGATTTATATGACCGGGAGAACGGGATGATCTGATTGGCTAATACTGTTATCTGTCCGGTGGCCCCGGTTAGTGTGTCCTCACTGTAACTATATCCTGTATGGGTTTCCTTCCTCCTAAAACACACGCGGACTTTGCTAAAGGACAGATATGACAAAGCAGAAGTACGTACCATAGAGAATGTACTGGGCTGCCTGTGTAACAAATATTACTGATCGCTTTGCTCATTATAATCCAATAAATAAACGACTACATATTTTATTTGTAGAATAACTAACAAAAGTAATTAATTCAAAGATTCGTTTTATTCCAACTATTTTTCTTTTATTATACATAATCTCTACATTTCTATTAAATCTATGTTTTTAATCTATACTATTTTCCGAGCAAGCAAAAGTGGGTGCAAAAACCCTGTACAATCGGAGAGACAGCCCATAACAAAACCTTATTATTAGTGCTTTTTTCTTGGGTATTTTTAGTGACTATTTCTTTGTTTGCATCTATAAAAGACTTTACAGAAATCTTTATATTCTAGATATTTACACATAGCATTCTATAACATTCGTTACACATATACAGACGGCACACACACACACACACACACACACACACACAGTGGACGACTTATTGATGACGTATGTGGTGAACTGGATTGACCAATGAAATAAGAGCTATACGTCACGTGGGTTTGACCCTATTCTTAATACTTTAAGACTGTCACCCTCCTCCTCCAAGGCTTATCTTGTGACAAACCTTCTGAGATGGACGTAGTTGGAATCTTTGGATTCCCAACAAAAGAAAAAAGCAATATGAACCGGCTCACAACAATAAGTACAGATCTGATTTTTCATTGATCGTCGAGAGCCGCCACTCACAGATACGTAAGACGGCTTTGCCGTTAGTTTGACATAGGAATTCTTAGTAGTAAAAAAACTAAACTTTAAACTCAGTTTTGTTGCTTTTCATCGTTTTGATTTTTCGGGGCATTTATTCAAGTGATTTGTACAAAAATTCATGAAAATGCATGCGGCGAGAACCTGCTTTAAATTCTGGGACATTGTTCCTTTATTTACTGTAACCATAACAACCTTACCAGACTTGGCGACCAAGCCTATCATCTGTCCGTACCACTTTGTATCGCCTGGGTAATAGCTACAATCATCTGGATAAATAGTACAGCACTTCGGCCAGCTGAGATCCAATCATTCTCTCTAATAGTTTTAAAGTGGTAAGCATGAGCAACCGTTCTTGATACGGCAGGAACAACGATCTGATTGGCTTACATCTTGCTAGACAAACCAATGAGGAAGCCGCACGACGCAACATATCAACACTGGTACCACAGAAATCCTCGGAATGAAATCCAGCCTGAGCTAGAGAACCACCTGAAGAATATGCATTGATAGAGTTGGCAGCGTCTTCAATAAACTGCAACAGCATCGCAATGCACTGTTTCTTTTCCACAAGACAGGCAAATTCGTTGTCACTCTGTGATAAATTAGACAGCACCACAAGAGTCAGTTCTCGTGTGACTGGATTGTCACGCTGTCCAAGAAGACGAACTAGTGTTGCATACAAAGCTTCCAGAAGACAAGGTGTTGGCATGGACAGAATGAGCTCTGCGTTACCACCAAGAATACTCATCTTGGCTAACGCCTCGAGTACCAGTTGTTGAGCAGATAACGATGTACCAAAAGTTGCTGTTGGCATCGGATCAATTGCTTCTGCTGATCGGCACACGAACCAGTGAAGTAACCCATCTAGTATGGGAGTGCTGATGGTCTTGGGGTACACAGTTAAGTCTAATTGGCCCGCAATGTTTGAGAAGATGACTAATGCATTTTCACGTAGCACCTCTAGGGAATGCCACCACCAGTCATCTCGATCGTCTATGGGTGTATCCAGTTCTACATCATCCTGCATGTAGGAATGCCTGTATGAAACACGCTTGGCATGTTTATGGCATAGCAGAAGGAGCTTACCGAGAATCAAGAGTAATCCAGAATGTTTAAACATTTCAACAT
>OCZR010373506.1:0-17378 GCA_900234385.1 Anemonia viridis | reverse complement strand
AAAACCAAGGCCATTTTATAGCTCGGGCATTCCACAGGAAGCCCGAGCAATTAGGTCTTCATGACTGCGTAACGAGTTTTGGTTTAAACACGGCATACACTATAGGATTCGTACTTGGTTTTTGAGTGCACGCGGGAGGTTGCTTAGAAACAGAGAGCCCATTAGTTTGTTCAGGCATAAGAAAAACTTCAAGAGTATGAAAAATAGTAAGTACTGTCAGTCGGTGTAAAGTTAATTTTTACAATAACTAAGGTATTTCTCGCGCGCTGATTGGTTGATTTTTATCATCAATAAGCGGACAGACGGATAAAAGTCGTCATCGAGCGGGCGCTCATTCCGTTGGTTGTTTTGATCGTTCAAATACGAGACTTTTTATTTGTTTTTTTCTTCGGTTTTGTTATTGTAAAAAACCAATTGATAGCAGATTTTTATGTGTCTGTCCTCTTATTGACAATAAATTTCGCCATCACATTGTCAAAGTAGTATGCGGATTCCTACTTTGACAATGTGATGATGCAATTTATCATTAATAAGAGGACAGACACATAAAAATCTGCTATCAATTTGTTAAAACTGAACAAAAACTGAAAAACTGAACGTTAAGATAAATTGCTAAGTATACTTGTTATGGTGATACTTCTGCACTTGTCAGGGCCGGTCATTCATTCAGTCAGTCAGTCATTCAACTTAATAGCCTGTACCAGCCCTATAGATATCCGTGATATCAGTGTTCATTGCAGATATGGTACCAACGATGGCAAGATATTGTTGCTTCGCGCATTTTCTGTCAAATGAAGGTGCGCAAGGGATTCTCGTAGTTTTAGTGCATAAATCAGGAAACGTAAAGGCCAATTTACACGGTACAACTTTTGCTTACAACTGTCGCATACAATCTGCTTACGCCATCCTTACAACACGTCTACCACTGTCGTATGCGATTGTTGTAGGGTTTTAAAACATGTTTTAAAATGCTACAACTGTCGTAGCCGAGTTGTAAGGATGGCGTAAGCAGATTGCATACGACAGCTGTAAGCTGAAAAGGTGTACCGTGTAAATCCGCCTTATCAAATGAAAACAAAATTTATATATGTTTATATTTCAAATAGAACTGAAAGGATCTATATATTCATAGACATACAAATATTCTGTTGCGTAGCAACTGATATATATTCTAAATCAACTAAAATAACCTCGAAACAAGATCTATGGCACTGAATGATTCCTATCTTAAAGACGATGGCATTAAAATTCAATCATTCAGACACACTCTGAGACAACTTACAAATATTCAGCAACTACTGAGTGAATTCTAAGCCCCAGGGCATATAGTTCTTATCTTGCTGTTTGTAATTGTCCTCGACGCTTGCTTGTTGGCGTCTTTTTAAACAAAACAAATGCGACCACTCGTGGTGGAGTCTGGTTAGGAAATTAAAGTGGTTGAGAATATAATGAATAAACCCTGCAATGTCACAGGGAATTCAAACCACAACTAGTTTTCCATTCATTGGTCATTTGGAAATCCATGTTGGTTTGTAAACGAGTCTTAACCTTAAATATAATATCATAAATTAAGACTGCTCGCTTTCGATGGCATCTCAGGCCGAGGACAATGGTAAGTGACACTGAAAATAGAATTTGTTGAAAAGCCTTAAAGGCGGAAAGCTAGGTGACGTAGGTTCTCCTCTAACACCACTATAGTCCCGGGTTCGACCCCTGGACTCGTCACTATAAGTGAGAAGAGTTGATTGCGTGTTGGTCAGTTCTCTCCTATGCTTCGAGGGTTTTTCCTACGTGTTCTCTGGTTTTCTTGCCCCCACAAAAATCAACCCGCTCAATTTGATCTGAGCTGTGTTCCGTGGGCAGACATGAGATGTATAGCGGCTGCCTTGAGCGCCGTCCTTTGTATACCTTCAACTCAGCCGCACTGAGCTGGGTCCTTCGTAATTCCGAGGTTTTCAGCTGCAAGGAAGGATTATAAGCCACTCCAAACTTTATTCATCGCTCCAAATTTGGTAGAAACTATTACGAAAACTAGTGTAGACTGTGTCGGTGTTTCTAATGAAACAGTGAGTAGATAATAAATAATGATACACTGTCTGGTAAAGTGAGTGGAGCACTGACGTTAGTCCTTAGTTCTTTGTCGAAGTTATGTGACAAGTTATTTACTTACTTAAATGTATTTTTTTATCTTCTCACTCAAAATTTGGATTGGTTCGAAATTTACTCTATAACAGGAACTATCTCAAGGGAGTTCGAGAACGTTCTATTGCATTAACTAAACTAATCCACAGGTTTTAAAAGCTGCGGTATTTTTCAATAATATTACTTAACCCTTGATCCATATTAGTTAATACTTTCTTTGCTCTTAAACTTTAATGGCATTGCAATGGAGAAAGGTATCAGACGCGAAGAAGTGTTTCACTTTCAATATCATCAATTTCAATAGACCCTTTGCCAAAATGGCTGCCGCTCATTAGACAAAATGAACCCTGAAATACTTTTAAGTAAAAAGTATACCTAACTTCATACCTCTGCAAATATTTAGTAAGTTCCATCGAAAATTCGTAGAGATATGTTTTTTTTTTTCAAATTACAGAAAATGTATATCTGAGGATACCCCCAGACATACATTTGTCTATAAAATAAGCAGATTAAAAAATATATACCTATATCTACAGATTTTCATTGGAACTTACTAGAATTTTACATAGCTTCTAAGTGAAGCATATTCTTTAGTATTTCAGTGTAGTTGAAAAAAAAACATTATGCTAATGATCGGCTTCCATTTTGGCAAAGCGTCTATTCCACGAATCTCATTTTCAACCAATGAGGAAAACGCTTATTAAATATTCTAAATGGTAAAGTGTTTGGAATGCTGTAGACATGGGACTACCTTGGTCTATTCACTTCAAATGATGAGAGTAGTCGTCAGGCGTGGACTCTCCATTATCGGAATCATGAAACTTTAAATCCAGATGGAAGGAGTTTATTTTAGAATCAGTAAGGAATAATTGACTTAGTTTGGACCGGCGAACTGAAACGAAAACCAGGAAGGATACTTCATTATCCTATTTAATGTTGAGAGGCTCAGTTTCGAAATATGTCTACTGACTTAGTAATAAACAAACAAACAACCGCAAAAAATCCCTGCTAAATTTCGGTTCAATCTGTGAGTTAGCCATGCTCTATAACTTAGATCAGCCCCGAGGTTGTTTCAGGGTTCAATCTGTGAGTTAGCCATGCCCTAAAGTAGATTAGCCCAGAGGTTGTTTCAGGGTTCAATCTGTGAGTTAGCCATGCCCTAGTTAACGTAGATCAGCCCAGAAGTTGTTTCAGGGTTCAAGGCTGTGAGTTAGCCATACCCTAACGTCTGCTAACGTAGATCAGCCCAGAAATTGTTTCATGGTGCGATATGTGAGCTAGTTATGCCCTAATTCAGATCAGCACAGAAGTTGTTTCAGAGTGCGATCTGTGAGTTAGCCGTGTCCTGACTTTGATGACCCAGAAGCTGTTTCAGGGTATCGATAAAACTTGTTGGTTTGAAGGTTTAAGGTGACTGAATACGGGTCGGAGCGTTTCCCTCGTATAATATATAAAGAAAGAAGCTTAAAAGCTTCTTCAAAGAATCAGAAGATCCCACAGAAAACAGTATCAAAAATTCATCATTTTAAACAAATTTTATTTAGGAAATTTCTTATTCTCCCCCGTGAAGAAATCCTCATCCACATCGAGCACAGGATCTAGATATTCTCCAGATATTAACCTCTAATTATTTTTTTAATTGATGTTTCGGTTTACGAGAGAAACTTACTCTTATCATCTCCAAGTGGTACTCTAATAGAATTAAGTCTAATACATTATGCATGCATGCATTTATCTCTCGAAGGCCTTGTGCTATTATTAGAAATACATATAAGGATTTTTTTATTCGACGCAGCTCAACCTGAAAATGTTTACTATTTCAAATAACATCGCTTGCACGAATATCAAAGCAGATTTTGGAGGACAAAACAAAAGTATTTCACGTGATTACAAAACTGGAAACCCATATTTTCCCCCCACCGCATTAAGCTGCATTTCCAAGTTCTGCAAGGGGTCTAGTCCATTTGTTCTGTCTATACCCCTGCCTAGCCTCCCCCGGAATATTTTGGCGAATACAGAGGGCATTCCCTGTGCATCAATTTAACCTTCCGGGCAAGTATTTTGTCGAAAATGATTGATTTACCAACTGATATAACACTTTGAATGAATCTCATTTCTCAAGAATCTTAGATCATATCCTTTGATCTCTTCTAGATTAGCTAGTAAGTTATCTAGGGACTTAGGGATCTCTAGAGATCAAAAACGTGACTACACTTTTACACGTTTCTTGGCGTCAAAAACCCTTAACTTTCTTCCGAGTATGCTAAGCTAAGTCGAGATGAACTGCACGGGACATACACCTGTCCACGTCATGTTGTGTTGTGATATTTATTTACTTATTTATTCATTAGTGTCTTCCATTACAAGTCTGCAAATAAAATTACAAATATGACCAAAAAACGAGACAGAAAAAAATTACGATTGGAACATATAAGAATAGCACTTAATGAGAGGCAGACTTAATTTTCAATTTGATTCTGAATTCATTGAAATTGCTAGTAAATCATTTTTACTGTAAGAAAAATGTTCAGTAATTCGATGATGATGATCAGGATGCAATCTCAACAATAATCTCACACGCTCATCCTTCATTTTTCATTAATTTTTCCGAATTTATTTCCAAGGGATTTTTTTCCCGGAACTCCCTCGTTTCTAAGTACTACAGCTTCCCTTACTTTCATTTTTAACTTTACAAAGTGCTACGCGGCTTACAACATTATTATATATAACTTCATTATTCATTAGCTAATTACCATAGGCATCACCTAGCTATTATGTACCTGTAAAGGACTCCGACATCTGATCAAAACTTTGTAGTGGGCATTTTCAAACTGCGTCGCTTGTTATATAACTAATATTGCATGGATTCGTGCAGGGTTTTCCAAAAATACGCACAGATGCTCTTAAAGATCTAAAACTCCGGTCTTTGAAAAGTATTAAACATGTCTCGAGCTGTCCAATAAAAACGCAAGTTTACCAATATGGCGGATGTACTCAAGTTGCCCGTGTAAGTTATGGATCGACTTTAATTATTTTCATCATGGTTTTACTCGTAAAAGTTCTTAACTCAATACCAACGTACATTTTTAATGAGTACTTGTATTCTGGAACATTAATCTTAAAAGCTCACTCCCAGAAATGGCAGGCTGTGCAAGGATAGTATAGCAACACAAAAAAGCTAAATTTTATTGATAACACTGAAACAACATTTGAGATGACCAATCTCAGGGCACGGTTAATTTGCAGTGGATCAAACTGGAATTTATCATTGAAAAAATTTAAATAGATTGAAATAAAAAATGAATACCAGAACTAAAAAGAGCACCATGAAATTAGCAACCTAGGAAAGTTTTATGATGTTAGGGGTTATATCGGCGGAGAAAACATTTATTGGAAAATGGTCTATTTGGGGAAAATCCTCTCTGGAATCGACCTATAATGCCGAACCTCGGTGGCAGAAGGTCCAGGAATCGAACCAGAGATCCCAAAGGTGTTTTCCACGAGCTCTGAAATTTCTCCAAAGGCTTTTGAACCTAAGTTAGTTATCTTAACCCAGTGATGACACTCCCCTGAGAACAAGATTCAAATTCCTTGTTTGAGAAACAATCTTTGATATTTAGATATTTTGAAAGTCACAATACTTAAGGAAGAGTATATTCAGCTTAACATTAGGGAAACTATAATCGTAAGGCGCGAATTTAACATGGCGACGATGAGGTATCATGTTGCTTCCGCAGTAACGACGCATTAAGTCTCGCCAGTTACCTCATCTTTTACAGTTTAAAAGTAAAAAAGATGAAGGATTAGCTTATCATAAATAACACGGTTACGGAATGAACGCGGACACGGAGTGAAAACACGAAGGAAAACTTTAACGTTTCCAGTCTTATATTTTGTGCTTTGCTACTTGTCTGACGTCCTTGCGCACGCAGGTAAACAAGGAAGAGAATCGGAAAGATAAGAGACAAACGTCCAGAGATATTGCAAGATAAACATGTTCAATCAAACATACGTGATGCTGTGCACAACAGGTTAACTTAGTATTCATATATGAGCTGCACGTCCAGAAACCAATCACTGACAACCCACACAACAAAATCCTAACGCCAAGCCTTAATCAGTTTTCCTATTACTTTGGATTCAAGATGTGTATATAGATCGCTCTGTTTGCTATACATTAACAAAGCGGATGTGAAAAGAATATTAAATAAAGCCGCTTTATCGTTCTTCTTTGGAAAATTCACCAGCGTCACAATCATCATATCTAAGGCAGCCGGCGGCCATGTTGGTGCCAGCGGTCATTCATTTCAGTCATTCTTCTTTGTATGACTTGTTCCACACATTGGCAAAAGGTATTACTTATTTACGCTTCCAATTGTTATTTGTATATTAAGCCGGTCTTGTGCTCGGGCTCCAGAAAGGGGTTCTTTTGACAACCAAGATCCCTATCTGGTGATTTGAGTGATGTTACATGACACGGATTATGCGGACTGTTTGTGTGGCTTGGTTGGTAGTTACTCAAACATCTGGATCTTAGAAATGTCCACTTCAAGAATTGGTATGTTGACACCGACAATTGTTTATACAGGCCGTGAAAAAACTCAAACGCTTAGCAAGATGTTTCGTTGATCAATGTGCGGTTAGGGGAACTTTTTTTCCAAAATATTAACAAATTCATATCGACTATAAAATGTCAAAATCATATTCTGGTATTTTCCAAAGCATTTTTGTCTTCGCTTTGATGTCAAGAATAAATGAAATAATCACTTCTAGGTAAGCTGGACTTCACTTTAATATCATGTAATAGAGCTAATGTCTCATACACACGTTGCTTAAGTTCATAATCAGCTGTAGTTAGCTGTTCAGCTCGGTTCTTTTGGTAAGTAGTATAAGAGGGTCGCGATCTTAACCAAGAAAGTCCAGTTTCGATATAAGAGCGTATCGCATGTTGTATCATTGTATTCCTAGGCACAGTATCTTAGCATTCAATTATGACTAAAACCGATTTTTTGGCGGGAGGGGGAATGGTGCAAGAAGGAAACGGGAGGAGAGGAGAGGAGAGGAGATGAGAGATCAGCACGTGCGGATTAAAATATCTTTTCAAGGAGATGAATAATCCTCAAGGGATTGACATATAAACCTCTAGGTAAGGATCTCTATAATCTACAATTCGTAAGTCAGTTCTTGTACATAATTCCTAACATTTTGTTTTGCTAATTCTGAATTTGCCAATCAAATTGTCATAAGCACGCACGCGCAGTGCAGTGCTAGTTAAGAATTGTTCATAATATTGATTATAATTTCTTGGATAGAAACTTGATTTATTTTTTTTACTTTTCTTGATAGTTTATTATATTGTGTATTTTGCCCTTATGCGCATACAGAATATTTGTCGAGTTGATTCGTCTTCCAAAAATCTGCATTCCTTTTGGTCTGTCATATTGGCTAACACAACAATAGAAAGTCGTACAAAACAATGAGAGGGAGTCACAAATAGCTCGTTCATGACACAAACTTACCAAAAACTAGTTGATATCAACTTTGAGTCTGCGCAAACTATTTCTCGCCAAAACCAATAAACCAACATTTCATTGAAGGCATGCACACAACCTTACCAAGAGCTGATTAACATCGAATCGAGCATGCGCGAACCTATTCTTGAGTTTCCCTCAATGCGAATGTTAAAAACTAATCGAGAGGTACTTGAGCCACCTTTTTGAAAGGTTTTTCATTTCAGCTGCCTAATCTGTGAATATCTGCGAATCAATAGAAACAATAACTTTGTCCGACTGGCAATTCTTATCTAGGAGGATATACGCAACGCTGTCCAGAAAACGAACCGCAAATTCATGCCTACAGTCACTCAGAAAAGTGTTTATTGAACAAGACTCTGTTCTGTTATCTCAGTTCTCGGGTTTTAGTGACGTTTTGGACGTGTGCGGTGTTATCATCCATTCCCATCACCTCAGATGTTCCTATCCTTATCAATCCACAGTCCGTTTTTATGGAAGTTAAGTAGGTTTTTAACAGTTTATGTAAACTATCTCGAGTTTTACTTGGGGTCAGTTACCACTTGGCCATGTTGTAGGGCATTTGACTTTGTCGACGAAGGAAGATACATGCACCTCGCACTCAACGAGCTGCGCACAGTCAGTATTTAAAAACAACTTCTATGTGCTCGACATTGTTATTCCAAACTTCTCAACGACTCCACATTCAAGACCAGTTATTTATAAACAGGTTAGTTCAGTAGTCGAAAGCAATATATATTACTTCCCCTTGTGAGCCATGTGAATAAGTATTCCGCGGGTCCAATGTTATTCATATCTTCGCCTTAAGCTATTAATACACAAGTTAGAAAAATGACTAAAGTACTTACTGGTGTCGAGAGTTATAGGTCGCTATCTCGTCGATATTTCTGAGAGGAAAAAAAAAGAAATATTATAAAATCAATAACCATTGAACTTAATGCCATCTTAGTTTAAGATATTTGCCAGGTATGATCAGCGCCATTATATCCATTGGAATACATTCCCATTAAGCATTTACCATTACATACTTCTCTCCAAGACTCACGCACAAACACTCGCGAACTTGCGATATCATTCTTCCTATGGAAAAAAGGTATTTAGCTCGCTTCTGTCAAATTCTTATTCTAAGTGATAACCAAGGCACATACATGTTTACACTGCGAGTCTTGGCCAGCGGTTTAGAATTTGAGTTTTCCAAGCCACGTCTGTCGTAGATCTTTATAAGAAAAGATCAAGGCAGAACGTCTTTTGGTATCACAGAGAGTAAAAAAGGGGAACCCGCATAATCTAACACTTTAGCGACAAGAGGAGAAAAAAATACTTCTGAGGCGTGCGCGCGTGTTTGTAAAGAAAACAATTTAATTTGCTATCAGAACCAATATGATTATTTTTCTATAGACGCCTTGCGCATTTCTTTAATCTAGGAATCAATTGAAATTTTTTATAAGGTAAATAATTTTTCATAGTTTTGACCCCCAAGTTAGGAGTTAGTATAAGGGGTCTGTGTACACTCATTGGCGCAGCTCAAAGTGTCGAAAGGTGAAGGCACCTCGGTCAGACAATAGACTGCCTGTACAGTCCTTACACACCCCGGAACACATCGAATTACTTTGGGATAGATTGAGAAGAGGAAAAAAAAACACCAACCATGCATAAAAACGAAAAGCTGGATTCAGAAAGAGAACAGAAACAGAAGACACAAAAAGCGTGCGGAAGGATGAGACAGAGGGAGGGAATACTTGAGAGGGACGAGTGCATGGATAGCAATGTAAGAGAGAGAGAGAGAGAGATGACGGACGGACGGATGGACGAGATAGAGGGAACGATAGCGAGAAAAAGAAAAAGATAGATTTGGAAAAGATCGAAGAATGAATTTAACAAGACTCACAACAAAAAGCCTCCGGCCCTTTCAGCGCAAATTAAGCCATTTGAGATATCAATATTGATACAACGCAAAACCTCAAACGATTAATTCGCAAAGAAAGTCTAACGTGTATTCAGAAAACCCAATTAATTCGACCACCGGCTTCTACAAAGGCCTGCCCTAATGCAATATTCGGATCTACAGACATTGCTTTACCATATCAAAACGCTTTCAGCATTGATAAAATTATTACCATGGTTTTGGCGCGAAAATGAGCGATAATTCTGTATTGTCGACCGCTGATATAATCTTTATCCAGACGGCCCCAGTCATTCCACCAAAATAGATCTAAGTAACACAACAAGGACGTAGTAGTTTAACATACGCAGCACATTAAAGTCGTCAAACCATAATAGTATATTGACACCTACTGCGCATGCGCGGTCAGGCATGCTTTTAGATGATCATGATATAGAAGTATATGAAGGTAGTCATCGATAAAAGCTGTTAAAAAAAATGCGAAAATTATACAATGGGATAAAATATCGACTGAATGGAGCTTTTAAAGTGAGTGTTTTTGAATTGGTAAATGAATATTATCGTCTAATAATGTACAAAGATTGCTTTTTTTTCAAATTCGTTTCCTATGTGTTCGCTTGATCAAATGTTATCGATATTTAGCTAGGTTAAAAAGAAGGACAGTTAAGTTGTGAGGTTTCATTGAAATATTTGATATAATGACGGTTAAAAAAGTCTGGTTACCGTGATACAGGGTTTTTTGTTTTGTTGTTTTTTCCGTGTTTTTTCGTGTGATTGTTCGTGTTTACGGTAGATTTTTCTACTTCCTTTCCTTGCTTCTTTTACATATTTTCGTGCATTTTTCCAACTTTTTCGTCTTTGTTTACTAAATCTATTTTTGACTTTTGAGTTTGAAAAGATCGTTTTAAAAACAAAATATTTAAACCCAGCGCTCGTCCCAGCTTGCAATCTTATTTTGCTCATATTTATATTGCTTTTTCTTAATTAGTTTAATTAACTTTATTTGCATTTTAATGTGTCAACATCGTCTTGTTTAGATAAGCCGATATTTTCTATATTATTCATGGATGCATTTTTTTTCTTCAAATCGATTTTGACAAAGTTAGATACTTACTTTCCTGCGTCTACTGAGCTCTTCTTTTAATCACATCATAAACTGACCGATATCATGCCAAACTTGTCCATCAGTGTTTGTGCATGTTTTCTAAGCGGTTCATTAAAGTCGGTCGTATGAGAACTGAGCTGGGAACAAAAACAAACAGAGTCATTCCGCCTGTCGGTTTTTTGTTTTTCTCTCACCCTTTAGAAAATATTTTAATCTTAACACAAACAAGAAACATAAACACAAACAAGAAAAATAGTTGGTTGATGGGTACTAAAACATCACTAATAACGAAGACACCTTTAAGTTATAGCGGTAAAAAATATCAACTATGGAAGGTTCTTTCAATTAAGATATTTAAAGAGGCTTTTAAATATTGCTACTAACGTATTGTTTATTCACAATTAATGTACATCAGAGAGAAATCGTTGCCGGCGTTTTGGTGCTTTTAACGGCGAGAAAAAGATCGCTGGGTACTCTGCTTACATCAGACTCTTGCAAGTTCAGTTTAAGATTGCCTATCTTTCAGTGTTAGATATTTGTGGTCAAGAAATATTGTTTTTAGGATTTTTTGTTTTTAACCATACAACTAGAATAACACATGGACTTGACTGTTGATCTCTGGGGGCTCAGAGAATTAGCCAATCAGAGCGGACCTCAAAATCTGAGGTTTTGACCTCGAACACGACAACAAATTTACTCAAAAAAATAAAGAAAAATGAGTTACTCGACAAGATTCCTAAATAGCTGCTACAAATAGTTTATTTTTCGTTCATGACGATGTTTATAAACTGTAAGAAATATAACAATACTTTGTTCCATTTGGGCCCAACAATGCACTGCGGCCCCATCCGGAATCCCCTGATGTTGTAATCTAAATTGCTTTTAAACCAAATATTGCTGTTTCAATATCATTCTGTATCTTTTGTTCATCCATCTCGATATAAACTATTTTTCATCCAGATCGTGCTCAAGGAATATCCCACTGAGAGCTACTGACAAGGATTATAAAAGCGGATTTGTTCCTCGGTGGGGAAGTGAGAAACGTCTTTGAGATAAGATATGATGGTTAATGACAAAGTTAAAACTAAGACTTATCTTTCTTTCCTTTTTTTTTTTCCTTTTTTTTTCTTTTCAGTTTGAAACTGATATGATGTTTAAAACCAAGTTAAAGTACGCGTAGGCCAGAAAGCTTCAAACAGGGTAAGTATTTATAATCATTCTGTATTATCATAGTGAAACTTTGTCATATATTTTGTCATCTCCAATGTCCCTTGGACTGCTGTGCTCTAAGATATTATAATTTGAAACTCAGTTGGCTTCCTATTCCTTTTAAATTAACTTTAGTAAATTTTTAATTTTCTTTCTTTCCAACTCCACTTTATGTCATATATTCTGATGACAAGTAACGTACATTTCCATTGTCCATTCATGTCCTTCTCAGTTCGCGGACTGCTGTGCCGGCTCGGCTAACATTCTAAATGGCTTGCTATTAAAATGATATCTATGTTCCTTCTGTATTAACTTTATGTCATATATTTTGAGAGTTCAAGGCTACTTTTTCGACTGTTGTGCTCTTAGATAATCAGATACTAAGGGAGCTCGAAGTAGTTTTTCTTGAACGAGCGCAGGGAGTTCTTAGATGACGTATCATTGAAGCACTTGAACTTCAATAAGGGAAATTTTATCCCCAAAAACTGAAGTTAATGCTTAAACTAAAAGAACTAAAAAAACTGGATGGTTTTTAATTAAAACAAACTTTGCACGTGGGTTTTATTAAAGGGTTGGTAAGTGCTAGGAAAAAATATAAAAAATTCTATAATGGGTAATATAACGTCCTATAATAAATTTCCTTGGTTTTTGAGAAATCCCCATTACAGGAATTTTTTTCTTTCAAAGGGAAGATTAGATCATAAAATTCGAACAAGTAAACTTATTTTAACTTATTTTAACCATGCAGTTTTTGAGTTGTGATTTTTCTTTTTTGGATGAAAAACTATGCATACATTTGAAATGTTTGATCATCGTCATAGCAACGTATTACGTCATAGTTTTGTTTTCATTACATTCTTTCAATTAAACTCTACGGAAGTATCCATTAATGCGATTTTTTTGGGTTTGTTTTATGAGAAAAGGACGCTCAAAAATTGAATTAGTAAGCACAGTATAAGTTACCCGAAAGTCTTCACTTTATCAGTAAAATCGTATATTTTTTTCTTGAGTCAAAATTTTCTCACAGCTGAACTGCGTCCAGTAAGAGCTTCTCGTGGAGGTAAAACGTCATTTTTCTACTTTCTTACTGAAGTGCAATGGTTTCTAAAGGTTTTTATAGAAGGATATATCCATGAATTTAAAGTGATAGTGAAGTGAACGGTTGATAGACTGGATGTTATAGTCATCATTTCTATTAAGAGCAAGAGGCTTTTGTTGATGTCTTTTCAAGCGTACCTCTCGTCCAAATTATTCTTTTTGCTCTTGAAGTTTTCTTTTTGATTCTAGAAGCTAGTTTTTAACTATCAAAATCTTTTATGAAGCGCACTCAAGAGAAGTGAAGTGTTTCTCTCGCCTCATTTTTTTTGCTAACGGACATTGACTCACAGCTGCTAGACGTCGAACTGACACGAATAAGACAAAAAAAACACCTGCCCAGAGCTAGTGAAACGAAATTGTTCTCTCTTGGCAAACTGGCAAGGAAAGCCTTAAAATAGTCGTGATCTATCAGACCACAGAACACAGCGAATCCTGATCTTTTTGCTTTATACGATAGATTTTGAGGAGAAAAGAGTGGGAAAAGTAAGTAGGTTGTGCACGTACACGTCCAGGCCATCGACTTTGCTTGCTAAAAATAGCAAAACCATTAATTCATATGGAGCGTGCGTAATTAAGAACTTTCCCTCTCTTAATTATATTCTCTTAGGCAAGTATAATACGACTCACAGCGACGAGCACTGCTCTTGAGACATCCTCGTGGATAAGACTTTTTTTGTGAAAAGATCCTGTTTTTTTCCCATCAAGATCAGATTATGACGTCTAGTTTCTGTCCTCGAAGAAAGTGACTAAGAAAAACATTGACTGTAATTAACCAATCAAATTCGTTCTTCCCCGCGTGATGTGATGCGTTGTTCCACCTTCTTCTATTTTCTAAGCAATTCGTAGCCTAATCTTCAGAACGTTCTTTTTGAACATTTTCTGTAGCCCACGATGAGTGGGTAATTTTGTTGAAATTAGTAGATTAAATTGAAATGGAAAAACTATTTATGACTCTTTAACGGATCTCAGCTTCCTAATGCATTGTTGTATCCAATAATGCCTCTTTAATCCGTCAGTTATCTTATCCATTTGCCTCAGGGTAAACAAACCCCTTCTACGATTAACATAAGGAAAAAATATCCATGTTGATTCGTTTTGGCGACTTTAAGCGAGGTAGGTGAACCCATGCAGAGAACTATCTGTTTCTCCACCAAGCTAGTTTGTATGTTACTCCTTTTTCGCGTGAGCCGGGTAATAATTGCTTCTCCTCACTATTCCTCATTGGAGAGGAAAGCGTTAGTGCTTTAGAGCAAATATCTGGTGTAAAAGCATCTTGAAACAAGGATCCTAGACTTTGCATGGGAAGCCAATTTGATGTTACAACATCACATGCTTTAGTTACTCAATTCATACGAAAAACTGCGATTCTTGCGGGAAACAATTTCAGTGCTAGCAATCGGTTAGTCAGTACCGCATGATTATTAAGTCATAAGAAAACTATTCGAATGAGAAGCCATTTCAACGTTAAGACATACTGTGAAATGATTGTTCATGTGCTGCTAGCCCGACAAGAGCCGTGTACGCTTTCCACTCACGAGATAAAGTTCCTTAAAGGAAGCCATTTAAGGTAGCAACATGTACTGACTCTAGTGGTGAACTAGAACTTTTGTTCAGTTTGACAGCTAAACTTTTCTTACTCTTTTATTTAGACATGTCTTGTTGAATATTAAAGGACAACCGTTGTGTGCATCTCACTCAACCTAATATCGAACCTACAACAGACAGCCAAAGATCGAGACATAGATAAAGGAAGCCCAGAAGGTGAGTTGCCTGGTACGTGGAAGAAATTCTGATCATTAAAACATAAATCATTTTCTTTAAGCACTAAGTCTATTTTGGCGCAAAAGCGCGAAATGGCGGGAAAACGAAAGGTGACAAAATTATTAATTACTGGTGGAAGAAAATTTGAGGTCAGGCGATGAATTTTATACCGAATTCAGCTGCTTTGGAAGTTGTTTTATGAAAGGCACTTGAATCGATAAGAGTCTTGGTTTCTACTTAGCGTGAACAAGGCTAGAGAGCAACTGCGCATGCGCAAGACAGGGGTAAGTAAATATAAGTTTCACTGCAACGTGGTCAAGCAAAAAATAACTTAGTTAAACAACTGTGTGTGATAAATACGAAGATAATTCTAAAATCAAAAGATACAAGAAGAATCAGCCAACGTTAGATCACTATTTAAAGCTAAGGAAACATCGCAGACTGAAAATCTTAAGTCGTTTATCGCAACACAACGTAAAGCTCAGTGTGTAGTTGATCTGTGTTTGCGATATCATAGATATAAAACTCGGAATTCACTGATAAATAGTGATTTCACACGACAAAGTGAAGATTCTCCAACGTCAGTGTAGAATTATTAAAACTATTGGAAAACATTTCTAAAACGTTTCAATAGAGCTTAAGAGACGTATTAAATGTTTGTCATAAAAGCCGCGGTGGCTCTGATATCAAGACGTTCTTTTCATTTCAATGTAAGGCGGTTTAGAATATCTCTAATTCAGCCAAAAACCTAAAATACAATATTGGCTCTTTCTAATACGGGCAAAAATAAGGTGCGACTTTGCGCCGAGACCTTCGAAAACAGTGTGAAAAGTATAATTGTCTGCATTTCCATTGTTTAGTAACATGGAGTATTGACAACAGCTCTCTTAGCTTTCGTCTATCTTACATTTGGCGCGAAAACAATACACTTTAATGTACATATATAACTATCTATTAGAATGATGACGAAGACGGTGTTTTGAATTCTATTAATGAACGGCTGAGTGGTTACCGTACTGTTGATGCTGCTATATTGGAAGTAAAATAAAAGTTTTTCATGCTCGTAATTCTACAGTAAAAAAAAATTGTTATGGATCGTCTGGCAAATGGGCCTGATTTTTGGCCATTTTTTGAATTTTGGCTGATCACAACTGTTCACTGATTTACTATTGAGTTATTATTTCAAAAGAAATTGTTATCGGAAATTGTAAAAATATATTCTAGGGCTCTACTATTGTAATTATTATTAATATTATCATCATTACTTATATCATTGTTATTATCATTTAGTATTAGTATTATTGATTAGATTAAAATTATCAATATTCTTACTTTCATCATGCATTATTTATTATTATTATTAATATCATTATTATTGAACATTAACATTATTATTTATTATTATTACTATTATCAATGATTATCATTAATGCTATTTATTATCATTTTTGTTTTATTAATATTTATCATTATTTTTGTTAATTTTCATTACTAATATTTTAAATCATAACTATTATTTTCATTATAAATCATGACATTTGAGTGAGTTTAATATTTAGCTCGTTCATTTTTGACATTTATGCGGATAGTTCATATAACGGAACAAACAGAAGGGTACATCCTAAAGACAGATGGGTACCAAAATTTTAAATTTCTATTCTACATCAAGTAAATAGTTGAATGGTAAAATATTTTTATATGTGATTAGAGTGATGCAGCTTGGAGATATCAAGGTTTATACTTCCAATATGTAAATGCTGTGACGTCATTGGAGGCATTTGAGTTTATTTTTCATCATTTGTAAATTGAAACACTTATTTCTATGAGAAAACAAACTTGCAACAACCTTTCTATAAACCCCGAGTAAAACAATGGTGGTTTATTATTCATGGTTTACTGCCCCAGAAAACGTTTTGTATATTTAATGGCGACTCAAATGACGTCACAGCATTAACATATTGGAAATGTAAACCTCGCAGACATCTCCAAGATGTATCACTCAAATCATATAGAAATATTTTGCCATTCAACCATTCACTTGATGTAAAATCAGTACTGAAAGCATTCAGTAGGGGTCATTTGCACTTTAATTTTCCAAACCACTATAAATTGTGAGGAGGAGTTTGTTGGTTCTCTACTGTGCTTCGACTCTGGGCCGGTTTTTCTCCAGCACGTTTTACCGCTAAAAACTCAAATTCGAAGCGGATACTGGATCAACTGCCACAGGTTTGTTAACAGTTGAACCATTAATGTTATCCTCGGAAATACGGGCGAGGTCTTTTTCTTCATAAGATACACCTGCTTGTAAAAAAACTTGTCATACGAAAAAAAGAACATAGGTAATTTAGCGAGAAAGGAATAAGTTAAAAGACAAAAGAAGATCAAAGAAGCTGAAATCTGAAGACAAAAGAAAGAGTTCAGCTTCAGTGATCTTCTTTTCTCCGTTCAAATTCATCCTATCCCGCTAAAACACAAATGTGCTTTTTTCCTCTGACAACGTTCTTGTAAGTTGATGTAATTTCAGGAAAACATGATCGATTGATTTTTAGGCAAAATTCTTATTTTCTAATTTTCTCAGAAACAAATGTACTAAACAAAAAACAAAATGAACGTGCTATTTCTTAAATCA
>OCZR010373127.1:0-13137 GCA_900234385.1 Anemonia viridis | reverse complement strand
GGGACCAATGGTGTAACATACTAATAAGGGCCATCGTGGTGGAAGACTTCGGGATTGCCAAATTTAGCCAATTATCTTGTAGGAATTCCAAACCCTACATAATATTTCAGGCGAATAACCCTTTACTTCATAACAAAAATAAATAAGGATTTTATTGATGTGTTCACATGATTGATGTACAGTACAGGCCAAAAGTTTTTTAGGGTCAACTGTGTGTCACGCACGGGATCCGCTCATGTACGCATGCGATCTGTTTGTACCTGTGTATCCCATCCATGTATCCATACAATTTGTACCTGTATCTCTAAAAGATCATTTCAAATCTTTGTGGCTTACCTGTCAGCCTCATCAAGGATAATAATCTTGTGTCTTCCTTTTGGTAGAGTAACTTTTTGTTGTGCAAACATTTTAATCTTGTTTCTTACTACATCAATACCCCTGAAGAAAAAAACAGTGTCTTTTAAAACTCCACAGTGCTCACACATTTCTTCATTTATCACTGTACACTTTACCTGTCATTAGAGGCATTCAGTTCCAGTACAGCATCTTTAAACGAAGTGCCAAGCAAAGCTCTTGCTAAACATAATATGCTTGTTGTCTTGCCAGAACCTGGAGGACCCTGTCAATTGACAGCATTTATCATAAAAAACTAAATGAATGACCTGATTCCTGATATACAGTAACCTTATTGAAAATGCACATGTATGGTCAAATACATCAGCCATTCCAAGGTTGAGGAAAAGACTGGGTCAAGTTGTATTGCAGTGCATTGTGGGCTGTTTTAGGGGAACATATTCCCTTGATTGCATTTGTGACCTGTAAAATGTAGAACAAACCCAAAGATAAAATTGGAATTTAGAACTTGATTTTTGGAAAAGTGGAGAACCTAGAGAAAAAGCCTCAAATCACAGGAGCCAGAACCAACAAACAACTCTACTTGTACACATGTGGGTCAGTGACTGTGGTGGGACTCAAACTGGAATTGGCGAGGAAAACACTCTTACTGCTACCCCACCCATTTTTTCCCAGATTCATGTGAATGAGCAAAGCCATATCATGTCCTTTAATGTCATTAGAGCAGATTTTGTAGGAGTGTGAAACATACCGTGCAGTGCCGTGTCAGTGTCACTGCCATGATTTCTATAAAAACATTCGGAATTTCTGCCGTAACACTGCCGTACCGTGACCGTGCCATTTTCACAGTACGAAAACTGCTCAGCTAAACATTAACCCTGTGAACTAACGACAATGTGAGAAACTTGTAAGTTGTACTTACAGCAATGATGATATTAGGTACATTTCCTTGCTGTGCAAAAACCTGGTATAAAAGATGAATATACAGGCTATCATAAAATACAATGTAACTGTAATAAATCTCACTGATTAGTTGACGGTGCATGAATTATAAGCACCCCACACATGCACTCATTTGTATTTTATAAAAGAAATGAAAATTTAGTACCCGATATTAAATGCAATTTGATTGATAACTGCTCCCCCCACATTGGTGGATTTGGGGGGAGGGGGGATCCGATATTCTTACCCTGTTGTCCCCCCAGCCCCCCCCCCCACGGGTAGTCCCCCCTCCCCCGTTGGTGCTTTATGCCAAGAGCTCACATTATCAATGAAACATGTTTTGTAATTGATATTCAGGCAATGTCAGTAGAGCATATAGTGTGTAAATTCAGTGTATTCATCAGTACTACGCATAAATAATTTCAATAAGCTGGTAAGGGAAACAGACTTGCCTGCAACCTGCTGACAGTTTCTTCATTCCCAACAATCTCATTCATTTTTGTAGGACGATATTTCTCTACCCTAGTGGCATAGAAATAAGAATACCATCAATAAACAAACTAATTTCTTTTTTGATGGAGATACTCAAACTCGAAACAACCCAATATTGTCAACAACAACGAACAAGACTGGCTGCTTCAGCAGTTGTTTTTCAACATCTTTAAGAGCTTACCAAGGTAATTCAAACCCCTTTGAAGGTTTCTTCCGAATAGTTCCAGCTTTATTATCTTTATCTTTCACAAAATCCACCTCCATATCGGAAGATTTAGAAGACATTTTGCTCTTTTTCTCGGGAATCGTCGTCTCTGTTTCCATGTCTTCTACATCCGCCATCTTGAATTCAATATCACGTGTGTATTTTCCCGCCAAATTTTTCCATAGAGTCCAGTCTAAGTCGACCTTACGTGTCACAGGGAGCCCGTTCCATCCCCGCTAAAAAACTGAGTTTACACCACAACTTTCAACTTGACAGTTCAACATTCAACTTGAAAGAAAACATTCGAACTTTGACAGAAAACATTCGACTTGGAAAGCAGCAGGCGTAGATCTTTCAGTTATAATTTGTGAAGTTGTTTATCGAGTCTTGTTATATAGAGAATAATACATGGATGCGCGGAGATATGGAATTTATCATTCGAGTGTTCAATTTGATATCTCACGAGTGAGCGCAGCGAATGTTAATGTGCTTAAAATGCTACTTGGACGAAAATCGCTCTAAAAATCGGATTGTATTGTGGTTTTGCCAAATAATTTGTTTCTACTTCCCCAAAGTTTGATGTTTATTGCCGCGGCGAGACAGTATTAAAAACGCTATGGCTCAAGCTTAAGTTTTATGTTGGCCGAATGCGCTCGTAATAATGACGGAGTCGCCTTAAGATAGCTTGACTTTTTCGATATTTCTAGATTTTTCACTTCTCAAGTTTCAAAAGGAAATAAAAACCTTGTTTAAACAAGTTTTGGAGTGGATGAGGCTGAAGAAACGAATATATGACTCCTCAGTCACGTTTTTTTCTTGAATCTTGCTTGTCAGTACATTACTTATAAACATGTGCAACTGTTTCCTTGAGCTGAAATAAAGGACGTCATCCCCCGAATGTATACATTTCATATCCCAGAACTGAAATATTTAATCATTTTTATTAACAGTTATTGTTTACTTACGTGTAATTAAGTAGGAGGAATCTGAACGTCATGAATGTCATTCTCGATCTGTACATGTAATTGTGTAAAACATTCCCACATTTTTCAACCAATTTTTTCATCCATCAAAAACTCAAATCGATTAAATTAGTCACGCATATTGACCTTGGTTTTGCGAAAAGCGACCGTTGTTTGCAAAAATAGACTTTTCTCGAATTCGCTTGCATGATCTCGGAACAATTAATGGATTCAATCTGAGGCTGGCCTTGATAAACAAAAGTATCAAGTCCGGCCTCACTTTGAAACCATTGTTTCGTGACCATTTAAGCGAATTGGGGAAAGGTCTATTAGTTTTCGATACAACCCCAAAAAAAACACTATTTACTACAAACAGGAAAACAAGACTATGAGACAAACATAAATGTCTTTAAAAAAAGACCAGTTGTCCAAGCCGCTAAAGGCTATGAATGTCATTCTGGATCATGCCGGCAAACGTGCAAGAATTTTCGATGACAGGCAATTAATTTCGACTTTTTTCTGATTTTCCCCCTCGACTACGATTTGTTAATTTAGTATTTCTGACTTCAATTTCACCTCACTGTAATTGTACAGCTGTTTTTTGCGGGACGCGTGTTGTTTTTATTTTGATTTGTTTTGTGTTTTGCTTTGTTGACCGGGGTTAAAGCATATGATGTGGGAAAACACTGCCGTTCTTGATTTGCTTTGACACAAGAACAAATAGTTTATAATGAATATAGTTTTACAGTTACAGTTGACCAATCAAAAGCACGCTTGAAAATGAGTCTTTTTTGATTGTCGTATAAGGTATAAACAAATAAGTTTGCGGCAAGTAGTGTTGTTTTGCAATTTAAACAGATTTTTATGCCGTGTTTTCAAACAGTTCAGTCGATGTAACGGGCTGATCTGAGAGTAAAAACCCTTCTTGAAAGGTAAGTATGTAGATGAATTAATGTAGGATAAATTAATATAGGATAAATTTGAAAAAGTATGGACTGCATGAAAAGTATAAAATGAGTTCTTAAGTTCTTATGATAAACGTGTTTTCCCCCAAACTATTGTATGTTTCCAGACCATGAGATTTCAAGCAAGTGAAAGTCAATGGCTGACCATCTGTTTTCTCTTCCTCACGTTCACGACTTCGCAAGGTGGTGATTTTTGTTTTGCTTTTTCCTTTTGTTTAAGTATTTTAAAAGTATTCAGTAGAAAGTATGATGCTTTACTTACTTTGCTTTGATTACTATCCCTGTATTTTTTTCTAGTCCATATTTAAGTGGAAGGGGGGATGCTGGAAGTTGGGATACTGAAGAAGCGTGTTGACGAAAAAGTTCTTTAATTATATAAGATAAAACGTTAAAACATTTCAGTTTAGTTTTCAAGGCTTGGTTAGTGAATTTTCTGAAGAGTTCTCCGAAATTAAAATTGAGTCAATATATATGAGAAAGGATGGTCAAGCGATATTTAGCTTCTTTATTCATTTGATTACATATTTGATTCAGAACCAACAAAAATATACTGTCATGTTTTCCTTTTCCTCTTCCTTCATTCTACTTTGAATTTCACATCTTGCATGCATTGCTCAGTTACAAATGTTACACATGACAATTTTTGTTTTATATTGTGCAGGTGGATGTCCATGGCCTTGTTCTTGTTATTACTATGGTAGAACATATGTTACTAACTGTGCGAGGAGAGGTCTGACAAGACTGCCAAACGGCGTGTTTGACAACAGAACGAGATACCTGTGAGTGACTTTGCGTTTTGACAAGTATTCTTAATAAAGCGTTTAATAGGAGTAGGAATCAACTTGATTTGAGTATGGGAAAAGTTGCCAACTTACAGTGTAAGCCATCTTGCATTTGTCATTTGTCACCGGTTGGGTCTTCAAATCGGCTGATAGTATAGCTAGGGAAAAAAATAAGGATATCTGCAAAACAATACTGACGCGATACTTATCTATACTGGGATCTTTGTTAGCAACAGTGGGAGCCATCATTACATAAAGCTGTTTTGTTTTGTGGAAAGAAATGAGACGTTTTTTAATTTACATCCTTTTTTAAATTATAGGGCTTGGCATTGATTTGTGAAAAAATAATATAGTCAACGGCAATCTGGTTGCACTGTTTTCCCGGCTATTAAAAAAATAAAATTGTTATGTATGTTTTCTCCCAGAGCTAATTTTTGAGACGCACTTCCCTTTTTTAGATCGACCTTTTGTCTTTGTGTATTTACAAAGTATTCTTTCTTTCTACTTTAGAGCTTTGAATAGCAATAGGTTGACGGCACTGCCTGCTGGATCCTTTGATTACAATGATCAGTTGGTTATATTGTAAGTTACAAAGAACAACATTACAGTTGGAAACCATGCAAGGCAATATATATGTTCTCATTTTTTAAGGATCACTTTAAAAGCTGCCATTATTGTGAACGCAATTCTAAGTTATTCTAAATTGCAAAACGCCTTTCTTCAAAAACGTTGCGGACTTCATTCTATATTCGCAACAGTTACATTTAAAAAATATAGTAATTATTGATCTCCGTTCTTTATTTTAGATACTTGCATATGAATAAATTGAAGTCGCTACCCAGAGGCATCTTTAGTAACAACAAACTTCTAGCTACACTGTAGGTGTAAAAGTCTTAGCGGTTATTGGATCTAAAATATGTCAAGTAAAGAGAGATGAAATCATTGTAGGGAACAAAATGTGAAGTTGGGGACACTATTCCATTGTGGGGAGGTAGTATCATGGTGGACACTGAAAGAAATGCCAAGACTTAATTGATGCCATTATGAAAAACTGATGTTACTGCAGGGACTCTGGATCTGTTATGCTCTTATATGAATTGGAACCAGCCTGATTTCATGCAAAATATGACGTAATGTCATTGAGTTGAATGTAAACGTAAAGAGACGAATGCGATGGCTGAAAACCATTGTCATATTAGGGACCTGCATGATTTCCCTGTAAAGACTACCCAATGTCGTTGTGGAGACCTAATGTCAATGAGGTGAACATGTCACTGAGGGACCGAATGTCATTGTGGGGACCTAATGTCATTGTGGGGACCTATGTCATTGTGGGGACCTAATGTCACTGAGGGACCGAATGTCATTGTGGGGACCTAATGTTATTGTGGGGACCTAATGTTATCGTGGGGGCCTCGCAATGACATCAGGTACCCACAATAACATTAGGTCCACACAATAACATTAGGTCCCCACGATGACATTAGGTCCCCACAATGACATTCGGTCCCCCACAATGACATTCGGTCCCTAATGTCATTGTGTGGACATGTCATTTTTGGGACCTAATGTTATTTTGGGGACCTAATGCCATTGCGAGAACCTAATGTCATCGTGGGGACCTAATGTTGTTTTGGGGACCTAATGCCATTGCGAGAACCTAATGTCATCGTGGGGACCTAATGTTATTGTGGGACCTAATACCATTGCGAGGTCCTAATGTCCTCGTCCTCCAAACGTAGTCAACCAAAAAAGAAAGTAGGGAAAGTAGGTATACTTCGCAAAAAGTGACTACCTATTTAATATTTTCCTTTCCCAGATACTTGCACAACAATCAATTGTCATCTTTACCTACGGGTGTCTTTGATAACAACAAACAGCTTTATACACTGTACGTTTTGAATTTAAAAAGCTGAACGTATTGCTTCATCAGGTTAACTCAATTCAGAAATAAATGTACTTTAAGTCACCAATCAACGAGAAAATTCTTACATCGTATACTCGGAAAATGCTCGAAAAATGTTACCCAAACATTGTGACCCTTAATTCCTTTCAAGAACGGCGATCAACTCAGCTGCAGGTAATGTTTTCATTTTCCCCGATACCAGTGAACAATTCAAATTTAGTGATATTCCGGTCCATCACCTCAATCCATTACAAAGGCATCGCGGTCCTTGCTGGTTCTCAGTTATGACATGAGCAGATTTACTTACTCGTCTAAGGCGTATGAACTATGTGCTTCTTTCTCCGATAAAGGACTAGTGTTCGAAACGTCAGGCTTTTTCACACGCCATACGATGCTGTAACATATCAATCAATTATCAACTGCTTCTTAGAATAATTTATTATTAGGTGCAGGCACATGATGCGATTTTTTTTTTGCACCGTGAGACCAATCGTTTGAGTTTGTGCGGTTTATACGGTTACTCATATCATAGATTCATTGCGCGCAACCGTCTTCGCAAAAGTATATAACTCATTTCCACAGTTGAGACATCGCATATAACGTCGCATGAAAAATTTGCATCGTGCGTCTCAGGCCTATATTTATATTTTTCGCTTCGTCTTTCAGAATTCTAAAAGCTAACAACTTGATTTCTTTACCTGCCGGAATCTTTGACAACAACTACAAACTTAATACACTGTAAGAAAAAGTTATATGCTCCGGGGGTGCATATATACTTGAGAATCCAAGGGCTTGTTTGAAGGCTTGTTTGTAGTAACTGCTACATAGCCTTTGCTAATATAGTCTTTGCTATCATGCTCCCTGCGCGACAAGATGCATGCTCAGTCCCCAGATACCAATGGGAAATTTGTTGTGGAGGCTCTAAAAAAATCCAAATTCACCAAACATTATTGCTACTAGAACATTATGATATCCCTATCAACACTTATAAATCTTTTGCCTTGTTTCAGAGAATTGAGTATGAACCGACTGACATCTTTATCTTTTGGCATCTTTAATCATAACACACAGCTCACTCAATTGTAAGTTCTTTTGCATGTGTCAGTTTCATATAAGTGTGAATTAAATTGTTGTATCTTTTTACCTAATAGATACAATACAGGAATACTTCCTATATAGGCTTGTAACTATA
This sequence comes from Anemonia viridis, assembly GCA_900234385.1. NCBI lineage: Eukaryota > Metazoa > Cnidaria > Anthozoa > Actiniaria > Actiniidae > Anemonia > Anemonia viridis. Next base: position 5,337 of record OCZR010373127.1, on the reverse strand, counting down.
TATCATAGGCCCCGTTTGATTGTATTTGTAGCTCGACTGTTTATTACTACCACGCGCTCTACGCCATTTGCTCACGTTTCTCATGTTTTTTTCATGTTTTGACTCTGCTCTAGATGAAGATTAACGTGTCGGTAGAAAAAGGTCGAGATTTTTATGTCATAACCACAGGTGAAACTGTAGGTTGGGGCGTGGTCATCGCCCGATTTTTCAAAAAATCGCGAGTACTAGCTTCGTGGAACTCATTGCCATTCACACATGCAAGCGCTTTGTTATGTCAATTGGCTAATGACAGAAGCTTGAAAATCATCCAGTAATCATCATTTCCGTTTTTTAGATCTCTGAGCAGGAATCAAATTACTTCGTTACCTCATGGGGTCTTTGAAAAGAACGAAAAACTTATATTGCTGTAAGAATTCCTTAATCTATATAATTAATACACGAGTTTAATATCAAAATGTTAAATACTAAAGTCATGGAAAGATTTTAAACACCACAAAGCTAGTTATGCGTCTAGGAAACACTACATGATTCTACAGCATGCTAGTAGATATATTATGCCGATTCACCATCATGCGGTACCGGTACGAGCCGAATTTGACCCCAACCCCTCCCCCTCATTGTGGGTTTAATGCTTAATTTGGAATGAGCTTTAATGAATAAAAGTCGCTGAAATTAGACTATTAGAGTGTTGATGGGAGAGATTCTACTGGAATCAGGGATTTTAGCCGGAATTGGAAAAGGCTGTTTGAAAGAGATTTACTGAACAGAAAGAAAAAAAGGCTTTGTTGGAACGTTATTCTAAGTAAAAAAATATTCAACGAAAAGAACCGATCTTTTTCAAACAATTCCTTTGTTGCATCGTCTTTTGTTTGAACAGCAGTTGATTCACTTGTCATGAGACTAGATAGCCTAGCTATCGATAGGCGATAGCCTGATAGCCAGATAGCCTATCGATAACCCATAGCCCAATTGCCAGATAGCCAAGCTATCAATAACCGATAGCCTTTTCACCACTTACCAGGTTTTCCAGGTATCCACTAGAAGAGGAACTGTGTTGCCAATCTCTGGTGGCGATTGCTTGGAGTTCTTACTGTGGAACAATAATAATTTCTTCATTTTCACCTCAGCAATACCTGACCCATTATTGAGCAAAGTCCTTATAATATGCAAGTAGTATAAACAGTTCGCCATTTTAATCTTTTTATAGAAAACAGCAGTTGTAACTCAGTTGGATTACAAGTATTACCCAAATATTTTGGTAGACGGGAATGGTTACAAATTGGAAATATGGAAAAATATCGATATCTATTCTGTTTAATTTTTTACATTGATCGGTGGACCGAGTTCGAATCCCATAATTGCACCAGATATTTTTTTTCAATTCTTTGATAGGTTTTTCTCTTTCTTCTTTCCCTTTTCTTTCATTTCTTCTTTCATAATAGTTGCTGCAGCATCCTTATTTCTGCAAATGTTTGAAAAGTAAACCATAAATTCTGATATTCTGGCTAAAAAAGTTTACAGTTATAAAGCAATCTCAACCCAAAAAATCGAGCTATGGTTTTCTGGCTTTGTTGAAACACTGCCGAGGAACAGTTATTACTGACGAAAGATTTTACTTATTTACTTTATTTTATCAATGTTTCCCCTTCCATATTGCCTTAATTTATAATTATGTTTACTGTCTACCAAAATCTTTACCCAGTCCCCGCGCGTCAAATAAGTACCCAAGTACCCCACTTCATGATGTCATCACATTGCATGGTATCGGAAGTCCCGTTTCTTTCTTATTAATGTTACCTAACGTATTATAATGAGGTTTGAACTGAATGCCTTGATTTTTTCCCTTTGCAAACAGTATCCTCATAGGGCTTCTTGTGAGAATGCTAAGCTAAGCTATCTGGCTATTAGCCTATCGGTTATCGATAGCTAGGCTATCTCTCTATTAGGCTATCGGCTATCGATAGCTAAGCTATCTGGCTATTAGGCTATGGGCTATCGATAGCTAGGCTATCTGGATATTAGGCTATCGCCTATCGATAGCAAGGCTCTCTGGCCTAATGACAAGCTAAGTTAAAGACCATGCACCCTGCAAAGGAATTGTTTCACAAAGATCATTTCTATTTGATGACGAAGTGTCAACCAATGAAAATGTTGATTAAGCACAATACTATCGACCTTAGAAAAAAGGCCACCTCATTAATTCATTAACGTATAAACTTTTTAGCTAGAATAAACCATCTGTTCCAACAAAGGACTTTTTTATTTCTGTCCAGTAAATCTCTTTCAACAAGGGCGGCGGAAGCGCCTACTAGCCGCTATCCGTTTACTAACTATTTCACGACTGGTTTTACAGTGACTGGTTTTCAATTTGGCCCACCATGTTGCTTTTTTTAGAGATATCAGTATTAATCAGCTGACATCGTTGCCTGTTGGCGTCTTTAACAACAACAAACGGCTTATTCAGATGTAAGTATGGGACAAGAGGCTAAAGTCTTCATCAGGCGGTGGTGATTGGATCATCCATGATGCGTATAGATGCATCTGATCCAGTCCATACCATCGTCTGATAAAGACTTGAAGTCGAAACGGCAGTCCTTTTCACAAATGACTCGCAATCGTGAGTATCAATAAGTATCATATATTAACTTTCAATTCTTTATAGCGCATGAACTATGTACACCTTGAGGAATCACTTATTATTTGTATTTGGGTCACTTTCCAGAAATTTACGTGATAACCGACTGATTTCCTTACCTGCTGGAGTCTTTGACCACAACTACAGGCTTATTGTACTGTAAGAAATTCAACTAGACACACGGGCTCGCATGGGCTTGCAATTGATGCTCGCATGGCATGATGAAAAAAAAAAACAAACAAAAAACAAACAACAACAAAACAAAAAGCTCCAATCAAAACCAAACCGAACCAAACCACTGAAACCAAACCAAACCAAACCAAACCAAACAAAACCAAACAAAACCAAACCAAACCAAACCAAACCAAACAAAACCAAACCAAAAAAATGACATGTTGCTTCTTACCATCGAAGATAAACATTTTTCTTTCTTTCTGCAGAATATTGAGTATGAATCGACTGACATCTTTGTCTTTTGGGATCTTTGACAATAACACACAGCTTACTCAATTGTAGGTTCTTTAGTCAATATCGCTCACACTGATAAATAGGAATTGTTGGATGTCGTTTTGCAAATTTGAAGGCCGGTGACGGGTTGCTGTCGACCTATATCACTCTGATTACTACAATCGGAATGTACCTTTTATAGAATTTATTTTTTGTATAGACAACTGTATAGTTATCGGGTGTGGCATGTTGATTGTCCTTGAACTCAACTCCTCAACTCTTGAAAGCACCTTATTCTGTTGAAAGCTAGAAAAAGATGCTAGCCGATTTCAGAAGTTTACAAATCAGCGAAAAATAAGGTCGACGTTCACTTTTGTTTTTAGATCTCTTAGCGAGAATCACCTTACGTCATTATCTGCTGGGGTCTTTGATAAGAACGAAAAACTCTCAATACTGTAAGTGTGTTCTCTATCTAATTACCTGGGCTGCCTACCATATAGAAAAATGAAGCTACTATGCACGCTAGTACCCGGCAAAATTACGCCTTGAAACAGGCAATCTGAAGACTTCAAGACATCCCTTTTTCTTCCAAGATTTGAAATTAGCATTAAATTTGAGTTTAAGAAACTGTAAAAAAAACCTTTTCATATGGGCGCATTTTTTCTATAGTAGGCAGCTATCTTGAATAATAACCGCACGTAATACGCGTGATAGGCCTCATTCAATGCTTCCCTAGAATAGCCTTTGCCGGTCCTATACTGATTAGCTTTAACTTTAAATTTACAATACGAGGTTTTTTCCGATTCAAGAATACCGGATTACATGCATTTTTTCCGTTTTAACAGCCTGGTCCCCCGCGCGATCGAGCTGCTAGAGTCTCTTCTCCTTCTCCATACCAAAGAAAGAGATTAGGCTCTGCTAGGACGCGGAAACTACTCGTGATGCATAAATACGGTATCTAGATATAGAGAGCAGTAGGGAAATCAGTGCACCAAATGTAAAACATACTGAACGCTAGTTACATATGTTTTTTTTTTGTATTTACTTCAGAATTTTGGGTAATAACCAGCTGACCTCGCTGCCCGTGGGCGTCTTTAGCAACAACAGACAGCTTACTCAACTGTAAGTACTAGGTGTTTGGCGGTATCGTCAAATCTGTCAAAATCCGTTAAAAGTATAAACACGTTCAGTATAATACATAATCGTGCGTTCTTGAATAAATTTTCAGTGGAATTTCTATTCTTTCTCAGATCTGTGGGTGAAAATAACTTGACGTCTTTACCTGCAGGAGTCTTTGATAACAACACATATCTGACCGTCTTGTAAGTTTTTCACGATGATGAACTTTCTTTCTTTTCTATTATGGACCTTAAAACCTTGCTTTTTCACAGCTCCCCAAACGTCATGTCAGATATATGTAATCTACATCTCGCTTTTTGTAAATGCGCGCCTATCGCCAGCTATGGCATTGACAAGCTTTGCTGAAATAGATTAGTGTATGCAGTTTCAATATAGAGGCTTTGCACCATCACGTGATGGCAGCCATGACAGGAGGCAGGAACAATTGAATCTCATCTCATCTGATTTCATGAGAAAGAAATTAGTTTCCCAGAAGAAAAAGACTCTATTGTTGCGCCTCCTGTCATGGCTGCCATCGGTAAAATCATTTCTATCCTCCCAAATCATGGAAGCAAACATGTATCGCCCAAAATTTTCTATAAAATTAGAGGCGGGCGAAACATTTGGAATTTACAAAAGATAACACATTTTCTAACGTTTCAGAATATTACAAGTTAATCAATTGACGGCATTACCCGAAGGACTCTTTGATAACAACGCCCGACTTGCCAAACTGTAGGTGTTAACACAGGGAGCCCAAGCACTGTTTTTGTGTCACTAAGAGGACTACAGTAAATTATAACTACACTGAACATATATGACTGACAACGTTTTATGTAGTACCTTCATTTTTGTAATTGATTTTTTAAAAGGAATGTCGTGTGGTCTGAAATGGGCAATTTACATACGAAAATAAAGAGGTCTATTGCTTTCCTCGTCATTTGCTTTTTAGGAGATTTCGAAAATTGGCCACTACGGAAACGAGCAAGGGACTGGGGCGAGTTTTGAATTTTAATGTTATTAGTAAAAATGTTTACTCATCTGATAGAGCATCTCTAGATTAGTAAGTCTGGCAAGTTTGAACGTATCTTGTTAAAAGGTACCAGAGTTATCAGCCCTCAAAAATGGCAATTTTT
>OCZR010371282.1:0-15352 GCA_900234385.1 Anemonia viridis | reverse complement strand
TGATGTCTGGTACCTTAATAGATAACCCCCAGTTCTGGTTTTTATGTGACTTGCCCAGTCAGGCACACTACATAATAATAGTTCTGAGTTGATTAGGAGTTGCTGGGCATAGCAAAACAGACTATAATAATAATATATTTATCAAGTGCAGCAACTCCAACCTCAATTTGGAACTATAACTTATGTCCACTAAATGGGACTGCAGTAGGTTCTATTGGTAAGATTTGAATGGAAGTTGAAGGATTTCATTTTTTATTATATGGATATCAATGAAATATAACAATAGTCATGGCAACAAGGATATCTTCACATGTGATGGATATGATATCTTCACTGTGCAGAAGGTACGAAGTTTTAGACATTAAATAAGTCCTTGTTTTTCGTTCATCGATATCTATATAATAAACAGAACATTACATGACCGCTTGGGGATACAAATTTTATCTTCTTGTGTTGAAAATCTCTTCAACACTCAAAGATAAAATTTGTATCTCTGCGCGCCCATGTATTTATATCCTCTAATTCCTACCTTTTAGAATCTCAGCCAGGTAAGGTTTGCTCTTGTCCAGAGGAGTATCCCCATTCCTGTTACATTGTGATACCAAAGCACCTTTCTTGACCAGTTCCTGGAAAACAAGAAATATCTCGAGGAGCTCAGATTTTTTCCCAAGAAATTTACTTGAAGAAACTCTTTATCATGATAAGAAATATCTTGTTTGTGACAACCACATAAATACTTGTACTTTTTACACTTTTGTAATCAAGATGACACATTATCTTCACCTCATTTTCATATTATTTAGAATGAAAAAGGGATGAATGAAAGGGAAATTTAATTGTGGAATGAAAAAGAATAGATGAAAATGGAAAAGAAAGAATGTGCATATGAAGCATAAATTATGCAGAAAAACAATATTTCAATACCGATTTCAGTATTTTTAAATAATTGATTTATGATATACCGGTAGCATAACATAACATGGAATAGCTTACCTCAGCTACACTTTCATAGTTCCAGAAACAGGCATAATGTAAAGGAGTATTACCATGTTCATTAGTTCCATTTACAGGGCATTTGTTTCGTAGTAACTGCAAATATAGCATTTTAATAAATGACAAACAGTTAATTTCTCCTTCAAATTAATTCATCATGATGGCACAAATTTATGCCTCAACCCAAGTCTGATAATATAAAACACACACATCTGATCTGTTAACAAATTAGGAAATTCCATTATTTATGGGCAAGGAGGGTTATGGTATGTGAATTCTGGATTTGAATGTCTTTTTGGGAGATCTTTATGAACAAAATATTTTGCTAATGCCCTCAAAATCAGGAATCTAGACCCTTGTTGACAACGATCTACAGGAAACATTTCTCAGCAATAAGCTGCATAACATAATAGTGATATGGGGTCATAGTACAGGTCAATACAATCCATTTCACACTACACCCATCCTACTGTGGTATATGGACTGATGTTTCACAGGAAGTGACATAGTATAGGTTGGGTCAACCATTCACAACTCAATGAACAAACACGTTATACGATAATACCAATATCATATCTTATGTATAATCTATTATGAATAAGACTGAAATTAGGTTTATATCCAATGGCAAAATTTGTAAAAAAAATTTTAAAACTAAAAACTGGGGAAAGAATGTATTGAGTTGAGATTTTGTTAACGAGGAATTCTTTAGTTACAGTGGATAAGTGTAGCTCTTAACACAATGTTTGGTTACCTTGAGTATTATTTCTTTGTTGCCCTTGCTCGCAGCGACGTGTAAACCATTATCCCCGCCATCATTGACGGCGTTCACTTTAGCACCTCGTGATAATAGCATATCAAAAATAGCCCCTTGTCCTTCTCTACAAGCCCACAAAAACGGTGTGAAACCATGGTCGTCTCTAAAGCATTCAAACCAGAGATTTAGAGAACATATGTATACGAGAAAGTTTGTTTACAGGGGTCTCCAGTCAGTTGACTTTTTGCTGAAAGTCCAAAAGGGCCGTGAATGGAAAGAGAAAAACTCAAATATTTATCAAGTTAGAATAATAAAGAACGACGAATAAAGAAACGATTTTCTTATCTGGACTGATAAAGTTTAAGATATTTAGTCCAAATGAGAAGTTTAGGCGGTAAACTTACCCAAGATTTAAATCATTTCTAGTATCTTCAAGCCATGTTTTTACGAATCTTGTGTTGCCGTCACGCGAAGCAGAAAAAATGTCCTCCATTGTCGAGCACTAGACCTCCGAAGATCAAATAAACAAATACACTATCTGGAAAAACTACTGAGGTGAGTAAACGGCATTATTTAGCCCAAAAGAACAGGTTTTGTGGGGTTCATTTTGGGTGGGAAGCCGAGCGTAAGAACTAAGGGAATGTTTGGCACTTGATGTGATGGGCTGTTACCGCTGTGCTTGCTCACTTGACCACTGTCGATTGTGCGCACTTTGAAAATTAGTGCGCGGGGTAAGTGTATATATATATATATATACGGGTCACGTTGTTGGAGTGAACGAACAGTGTAATCTAGGGGTAAGGGGTGGGAAGGATAATGAGTAAGATAAATTTATCGTACTTTTTTTGTAGCTATTGTGAGCACCCTTAAAACTTGTGTGCACCCTTAAAACTTGTGTGAAGCTCGTGTGAAAAGGGGAGAGCCTGAAAAAGACAGTTCTTAGCACCTACAATTTATTAGGGAATGAGTCTTTTATTTCATGTTCATTTATGAGTCCTGCACTCCCTCACCCCGTAAATCTGAATAAGATGAATATGTTTAAAATATTGAATATTTTTAAGAATTTTATTTTCACATTCCTAAAATAAATTATTTAGATTGTCAATGTCTATAGGACTGACTGGTAAGTTGTGATGTGTTTCTGGGTGTCCAACTACCCAAAGGTACTGCCAGAATGAAGCAAATAACATATTCAATGATTTAGTCTCCATCTGAATCAATCAATTAGAGCTTGTCATAAAGAAAAAGTAAAAAAAAATCTTTTAAAATAAAATGATTTATATATTGTATTTCATTTTGGGCCCAGAAATTTTACACCCAAAAAATACATGGCAGCCAAATTTCACACCCAAAAAAATACAAGGTCTATATACCTCAAAACTGATTTATTGAATTCAATTAACAGGCTCTTCTAATGCATGAATATGCATAGAACAATCAAACGACTAATTTTCCGATCATTGAAACAAAAAATGAACCGGGAGATTTGACAACCCAAAAAATATGGATGTCATTTTGAGAACTAAAAAAAAATATGTGGCTGGTCTCTTGACCCAAAAAAATACCGGAAACGAAAAATTTCAACCCAAAAAATATGTTGGACCCCCAGTCACTTTACCCCCCAAGTACATCCCCTGGGCATAGCTTGCACACTGTTTGTGTAATGTCCAGATAGTAAGGCATGTCCATGTATGCCATTTAGTATCCTTGGAAATAAAACACTGGATAATAAAAATTGAAGTGTACTAAAAACATATTTTTAAATTCTCATTTTTCTTATCACACCTGGTTCTCACTAGCCACTCAATCAAACGCAAGAATATCAAAACCTTCCATTCTCTTTGCACTTTATCTTGTGTTTATGCTGGCTTGCGCTTGCTTACATCTCTAGTGAGATCCAGGCTTTAAGGCCCTGTGCAAACATTAAACTTCTCATGAGCCAAATGCATAAAAAATAATGGATAATGAGGTGTTCTTCTTTTATATCATGAGGTTTGGCTCATGATAAGATTGACATCTGAATTGGGCCTTAGTCATCTAAAATGCTCTTTTGATGTCAAAATTTTAAAATTAATTTCTTCTAGAGATTCATTTTGTATTTATTTCTCTTCTGTTGATCTTTGAAAGATTTTCAGCAGCATATCTGCAGCAAGTCCTGGTGTCATCAGACCTTCAGCAACAAGGTTCTCGTAAGTTTTTATCTTTCTCTTTACATTAGTGTTCATTTTAAATCTTTTCATAATATGTTCCTTGATATGGCTCCACATCCACACAACATGTTGTTTTTGTCGCTCAGTTTCTAACTCCCCAGTTTCTGTCATCTTGTCAAAAAAGGCTTGCATTACGTCCCAGGACTTTTGGAAGCCTTCCCCTGTTCTTGCTGAGACACGCAAAACCTGGAATTGAAAAAACAGAGGGGGAATTCTGCCATGTAATATAGTAAGTTATATAATGGTATGGATCAAAGGAGATGCACAGAAAATATCATCTTAAACCCTAATAGTTAATAGGACTTTTTCCAGGTAGCCCAGTAAGTAAGCACTTTAGGAAAAAGTTTCCCTGGCATAAACAAAATATTTTACTATTATCAGAGATATCAGCTGGTACATGAGTAAAGATTCAAGATTATGGACGGTACAGCAACTTTACTTTCAAGCCCAGAAGACTTGTTTATACTTACGGGTGGTGACCAAATAGCTGACTTGTTTTTCAGTAACTTCAAAGCACTTATATATTCTGTTTGTATTCTTTGAGCTGGAATAAGCAGCTCTCCATCAGCTTTATTAATCAATACCACATCTGCCATCTCCACTATACCCTTTTTAATCCCTTGAATCTCATCTCCTCCTGCTGGTGGGATGATCAGTACAAACATGTCGACCATATGTGCTACAGCATATTCAGACTGACCAACACCAACTGTCTCCACTAAAATAACATCATACCCTCCAGCCTCACACAGAACAATGGCTTCATTTGTGCTTCTTGTTACTCCACCTAGATAAACAAAGACAATTCTTATTCCCAATCTTTTACTTTTCATTTCCACTTTTCCCTTTGACAAATAAACAGAATATATATATTCCCATTTTACATATCATTTCCCCTTTTTCCATTGTCCAACTTATTTTGGTTTGAATTGATTTTAAGACTTATTATCCCTCACTTATTACTTATTTCTTCTTGGTATTTTAAGTTTCCTATCCCATATCTTTAGCGTTTCACATTTACATCCTATACTTCTTTGATTCACATTCCCCAAAAATTTCACTTCGTCCGACTTGAGTAAATTCCATCAGCACTTTTTTTCACTGACTCTCATTTTTCATTTTTCCACTTGGTAAAACATCAATTTTTTTTAATTTACCTAGAGTACCAGATGTTGGAGACGGCCTAATATAAGCATTAGGATCCCGTGATAGCTCAGTCATGCGTGTCTTATCTCCTAGTAAAGACCCTCCAGTCCTGGACGAAGATGGATCAACAGCAAGAACAGCTACTTTATGCCCTTGTGACGTCAACATCTTCCCAAATACCTCAATGAACGTAGATTTTCCTGCACCAGGTGGACCAGAAAAACCAATCCTAAACGATGTCTTCTTTCCATTTGGAAACTTGAGATTCCTTTTAGAATATTTGACTATTTTGGACAGCAATTTCTGGCCTTGTTTGTATTTTTCTGGATGGAGAGTTTCCACCATTGTAATACCTTGTGCCAGACATCCTCTATCTCCTCGAGTTATTCCCTCAAATAAGTGCAATACTTTAGGGTCTTGATCTTGAGCTGGAGGAACAGCCTCTGCAGAAGCATGTCTGGTGAAATATAAAAAACAAGCTGCCCTTTTCGGTGCAAAATAAAGATTGGAAAAACGTGCAACTCTGCATGGAAACATTGTTGGAATAACTGAGAAAATATCATACCGCTGAATACCGCTGACCATCGATGATAAAACACAGGAAGCCCAACGCAATGTAAAATATTCCCCATAAATTTCAAGCTTCAGTACCTGCTTTAGTATATGTTTTTTTTAATGTTTTTTTCGTATTCATTATTTTTGTACCAATTTTGAGGGGATGATTAACTCTTGCGAAAATGTCGTGGTGATATTTTTAAAACGTTCCAAGGTTTTGGTTACGTGATTCCTGTGGTGTAGCCGAGATAGCCTGGTAAGTGTGAATGTTTTTTTTGTTTTCGATCGGAAAAAAAAGGGTTTGAATATTCAACTGCACGGAATGTTAAAGTCCAAGATTTACTTTAGATTCTCCATTGATTCAAGCTTGGATTGATATATTTCATCATCCTGACTCATTTAGGACAGAAATTTTTGGTTTTTAGTATGGAAAAAGACGTGGATTGTGTTACGTTTACGTGTAATGATCATCTGAAAAACACCTTCAAACGTTTTGAAGACTACCGAAAAAATTCAAAACTCTGTGATATCAAGCTTATCGTTGGGGACAAGAAACTACAAGCTCATAGACTTGTTTTGGCAGCGTTTAGTGATTATTTCAGTGCGATGTTTACTGGAGAGATGACTGAAACAAGCCAGTCCACAATTCACTTGACAGACATGAATCCTGATGCTGTAGAGGCACTCATTCGGTATGCTTACACTTCTGAGATCGAAATACGGGTCGATAATGTCGAAAACCTACTATCAGTTGCTTGTATACTACAGATTAATGAAGTAAAAGGAGCATGTAGTGAATTTATGGGGAATCAGCTTCATCCTTCGAACTGTTTGGGGATTCGTGCGTTCGCTGACGGTCACGGTTGTGACCACTTATTCAAAACCAGTGATCAGTACACAAAGGACCATTTTGTTGAAGTGATAAATAACCAAGAATTCCTTGTTATGCCTGCCGAAAGCATAGCTGAGCTTCTATCAAGTGACGACTTAAACGTTGCTTCTGAAACTCAAGTTTTTACGGCCCTCAAAACTTGGACACAACAAGACTTGCCGAACAGAAAACAGTTTCTACCTCGCTTGTTGTCATTAGTTCGACTTCCCTTGTTGTCCACACAATACCTTATAGACCATGTTGAATGTTGCCCACTGTTTCGTGATATAAGTCCATGTAGAGAGCTGATACTGGAAGCAATGAAGTACCAGCTGTTACCAAACAGACGTTTCCAGATGCAATCACCGAGGACAAAACCTAGAAAATCTACTGTGGGAAAATTATTTGCAGTGGGAGGTAAATGGGATTTTTTTCATTTTTTCACTTGTACCTGGAACCCTTTCTAGTGAAAAATGGGAAAAGGGATTCAGAGGGGTAAATGACTGGGTGTAGACAAAACATGGACCCTCCCCCCCTATCTGGACCTCCACTGGACATTCTAGTTATAAATTTCATGTATAACAATCTAAAAATTAAAGAGTTATGTTAGCTCTATTTCAGTTCATCGTTAAAATAAATTGAAGGAAGGAAGTCATTAAGTAAGTCAAATCATTGAAATAATGACTTCCTTTGAATAGTTATCTCGATTTTCATTGGTAGACCTTAGGGGGTCCACCAATCAGGAAAGTGTTGAATTTTGACTTCCATAACTAACTCCAACAGACTCCATTCTCAGGTGTTTTTTTTTTCTGGGAGCGAGAAACAAGTGACAGAAGATTACCCCTGGGTTGCCAAGGATGGAAATTTTGAAAATGACCCCTAAAATGTACCTAAGCTCCCAACACACAGTGCAACATTCCAAACAGTTGCAGGTTAATGATGTTGCAAACCATGTCACATGGCATAATTTGATCCCACATATTGTGCACACTGTTGCATAATGTGTGTCTTAACCTTTACACAAGCTTTCCTAAAATATTGTGAAGACCACAAAGCATCTTCATTTTGTTGATCTCAAGGAAGTCCAAATAGCACTCTAAAATGGTGCAATTGACATGTGAGGAATTGTGGTGTGTAGGACCAACTAGTAATATTGCATAAGACTACAAGTGCAGGGGGTGGGGTAGGGGGGAGATAAAAAGGCCAAGAATGTTGTTCCCGTATTTGTAACTTTTTTAAGTGAATTAAGATTAACCATAGGTCGATTTATATTTCTAGGCATGGACTCATCCAAGGGTGCTATAAATATAGAAGAATATGATGTGCGCAAGAACACTTGGACACTGGTTGGACCCATGGCGTCAAGGCGATTGCAGTTTGGATTAGTAGTTTTAAATGGTAATTTATTTATTGTTGGTGGGCGTGATGGACTCAAGACCTTGAACACAGTAGAGTGCTATAATCCTGTTACTGCACAGTGTTCACCAGTGACTTCTATGAATACCCATCGGCATGGTTTGGGTGTAGCTGTTTTGAATGGTCCTTTATATGCTGTTGGAGGGCATGATGGTTGGTCATACCTAAGTACTGTTGAGAGGTATGTGACTGTGTTGGTAATTATATGATTTTTTTTCGTGATTTGTGATTTTCCTGTCTTCTTAGAGTGCAAAATTAATATATCATACCCATGATACAGATAGCAACAAATAGGGCTTACCAGTAATTAGTGTTTAAATAGATGAGACATCAACTGCTCTAACAAACAATCTCGACATTCTTGAAATCCCGTACCGTCAGACAAAAGAAGTGCATAATTGTTAGACTATGCCATGTTACGGTATCAAACATTTTCTGTGAAGCTTCAGCAACCAACATCATCATGTATCATCATTAATATCCAAAATAATCATGTATACATACCCCAGCACCAAAATTCCCAGCATCACCATGTATCAACATCATCTTGTACTACCAAACTATCATCAGTACATATCATGATGCATCACCCCAAACCACCACATCACTGACACCAGCATCACAACTATGTACAAAAGGATATTTGAATAATTTATTATAAATATTTATGCTATACCCTGAATGGTTCTTGCAGGTATGACCCAGAAACCAAGCAATGGAGTTTTGTCACAGCCATGAGTACCCCGCGCAGTACAGTAGGAGTAGCTGTTTTGGATGGCAAACTGTATGCTGTGGGTGGAAGAGATGGCTCATCATGTTTAAACTCAGTGGAGTGCTATGATCCTAATACTAACAGATGGACTTTGGTCTCTCCAATGTTAAAACGAAGAGGAGGTATGTCTTAGGCCAGGGTCATAAAATCATATTTTATGTACAACTAGACACCTAATGGGCATTCACTCGGGCTACCTGTGGATGATGCATTACCTCATGTGAAATCGTGACCTGATAGATAGACTGATAGATAGAAAATCAAAACCTAGACTTGGTCTACCTTGCAGGTAGCCTGAGTAAAAAAAGTCTCCATAACCCTTTTCTTCACATGCAGGGAGAGATTGGAATTTCTGAGTTCAATGTCAATCCTTCCTGTTGCGAAGAAATGAATATCTTTTCTGTCCAATTACCTGCTTTGCAGATCTTCTCTACCCGGCCTTGAAAATTCTAATTCCCTATCAAGGGGAGGTATGGATATTTTCAAAAAAATAAACAATGTACCCTTCTCAGGCCCTGATCCTTACTGATCAGAATTTATTTTTTAATACTCCATAGGGGTGGGGAGATGTGCATAGCTTGTTGAACCTCATATTAAACTGTTTTCCTTTGGGAGTTGGAATCCTTTTCTCATTGGGGCAACATGGATACAAATATTTTCTGCAACACCACGCTTTGTGGCCAAGGTCATCTCAGGCATAATAATACTTTGTGATATGAATTGTTTTAGGTGTTGGTGTTACAGTGCTTGGCAACTTTTTGTATGCCATGGGAGGACATGATGCTCCAGCAAGCCAAGACTCTTGTAGACAGTTTGAATCTGTTGAAAGATATGATCCCAAAACAGACCAATGGACAATGGTGGGATCTATGATAAACTGCAGGGACGCAGTAGGGGTCTGTTGTTTAGGTGACAAATTGTATGCCATTGGAGGTTATAATGGCTCCAAGTATTTAAGTGCTGTTGAAGCATATGATCCACTTACTAATGAATGGAAGGAAGTAACTCCACTAAATGCAGGCAGAGCTGGAGCGTGTGTTGTAGCTGTTCCTAACAACTTGTAAATCTAGAGAGTTTTACTTTATGAAGTTTATTTTCAAGTGAGTGATAGCTAATGAGTGGAATATTTTTCAACATGAAAAGAAGAAACTTCAGATCTTCATGTAGTTTTCTTTCTGTATAAACAAACAAAAACTACACCACAGTGACTTATTAAAGTTAGAGGAAAAGATTGCAATGTAAGGATATCTAAAATATATCACTGAGGTCCCATATAGATGTGGTTCATATAAAGAAGATTGGGGTTTGCAAATATAACAGCGACTATTTGCTTTAATTTTTAGCAGGACATGAGTTGCTTTCAAACATTTTTGGAGTATTGGATACTTTTTATATCCTCAAATTTTTCCTTTGTTCATCTGGATGCAATTTAATATTTCACCAAATATGGACTCAAGGAATACCTAGTATCAATTCCCACATTAGATGATCATGAGACACAGATATCTTTGTAATAATGGTTGAAGAAAGATGGAAATTACTAAATAATTATTGTTAAGGTCATACATGGAATTCATTGTGTGCAACAGGAATTTTTGCTTAAAAAATAAAAATGTTTGTTTGCTGTCATGTTGTTCAACTTTGCATATAGTACAAATCGTATTGGTTTTTGTGTCTGTAACAGAAGGAGAAGAGAATCAAGTTTTTTTGTATGTGACCTCTCATCTTTATTGTAGTAGGCCTAGGCAGGGGCACGGCAAAACACAAATGAAGTTGATCAGTTTATTAGATTGCTTTCTTTAAAAAACATTGCATGGGATCTTATCGTGCTATCATGTGTTGCACAGATATGACATACATACACTATGTAGAAGGCACAGACAGTACAATATTATTTTGTTTTCACATTACAGATCATGTGCCATTCCCCCAGACAAAATTCTTTGTTTGCATTTTATCTCTTCTTCATGCGTGTTTGACTGCTAGAACTCTATAATAATTGATTTCCCAATTGAGTCATTAGTAACCATTATCAAAGACTGATCTAAAAGTTTCTTGAGACAAATAAGTACTTAATGTGGTCAGACCTCAGCTGATGTCTGAGTAGTCTCCCTACCCTGGAGCTGTTTTGACAACTCTAAACTGAATGGCTGCAGGAGAAAGACTAAGGTCTGAGCACATTAAGAACACATTTCTTTTATGTACCTTTTGACCTGTGCTGTTAACTGTGAATGATAATTTCCTGTGTATAGATTACAAACACTAAAAGCGGTGACAGTCCAATACTCTACTGTGCTCTCATAGCACTAATAAGTGCTAATTAGATTCAAGGCTGACTTATTAACCAGTGCAATAGATACTAGACTAAAATACACTGTAGTAGACACAAATTGATTCACTCTTTGTGGAGTCTATTTGTCTATTACATTTTTATTAACAAATAATTTTTTTTCATAAGATAGATGGATAGATAAATGAGTAGTTTATTAAAGAATTAAAATAAAATTACTCATCTATCTTATGAAATGAATAAGTTTATTTACTTCACTATAAACAATAGAAAACAATAGAATCTGCATATTTTAGCTCCATTTCAGTGCAATTTATGTCACCTTAAATTTGGTGTTTGTACTTTATTTTTCCTTTACGCAAATTACTCGATTACCACTCACATACTCTACAACATATATATAGGGTTCAATGCTCCCTCATGATGATATAAAAGGGCTTTTCCCTGAGTCTTGCATGTTTCCTCCCTCAACAAAACCTTCTAACATTGTAATTCAATCTTTGAGTTATATTAGCTTATTCGGTTCAGAGGTGAGATACTTAGATTAGACATGCCCACATCAGGTACTGAGGTACCTCTTGTTGTCATGTTCAATTCATTAACCCGGCGCAGACAGCAACGAAGAGGCATTCCATACCGCGAGCGTAAATTCAATAGCGCAATAGAACATTCTAAACAATTTAGAATATAATATGACAATCATTTATATTGCATTGAAGGTTCTTTAGATTTTGGAACATTACGGCATCGATCAATGTAGATCTTTGTGTATAAACAAAGGCAGACATTCATTAATCTTTTATAATCATTGACATTTCGATCGTTCATTAATGAACGTTCCATCGAAAGGCTCCTTTGTTCCACCATAGTTAACCACCGCACCGCTTCAGGTTGAAACTCCGTTGTGTGAATGAATAATCCTTTGCGGTTAAATGGTTAAACGATTTAGCGGCTTTATTTTATATAGCGGCGTTGTCAGCATGTGCTTCATGCTCAACGCTTCTTTATTATTAATCATGTTATCACAATACAGAATTAATTGACACTGACTTCTACAGTAAACAAACTTTAGCCGAATTTTTCCTGAGAAAACAACAAGAATTAAAGCAACACAAACTGTAATAATACATTTCTTTGTATGGGACCGGTCATAAATTAGATGAGGGCTGATGCATTTTAAAATTTACATGGCCCTATCCTACTGAATGCAAGCACTTAAAAAAGTAAAATAGTTCTAAATGATTGCAGAATCCTCTAAAGTAAGACCCCACCCCATTTGCACCAGCCACCCTCTAATTAATTTAATGACCGGTCCCTATCCATAAAATAGAAACAAGGGGGTGTTAACAAATTCTTCTAATCTAGCTTAATTTAACTGGCCCAAGAGCTTTCTCGTCTGAAACTCCTTCAAACATCAGACTGGATATGTGGGATGCGGTTAGCTAGTGTGATACATATCACTGGTATTTATTTTGAACTGATCGATCCAGGGTGCCGGGTGCCGGGTATCTTGTGACTTCGTAAATCGCTGGAAATAACTTGAAAAAGGCCGCCCCTAAATCGAAAAACCCTAGTAAAGAAATATAGAAAAGCGGAATTTCAATATTTAGTTGAGTGATTGTGCACAAAGCAATCCAGAAAGGTGAGGATAAAAATCCTTATATTACATACAAGAATTATTAAAATAAGAAAAAAAAAATATCTAGGTGAAGAACCCTTCCCAAAATTAAAACCAGGTGTGCAAACATGAACAGTAAGGTGTCGTGTATAAAACATATCACCTTTTGACCTGTTGATACCTTGGAATGAGTACACTAAATTTAGCAATATCTCATGTTGCTAAATTTGTTCCACAGATGTCTTGTTGCCATGCCATGCAATGTTGTTTTCACGATTACATATGAACCTTCTTGTAGCACATTTGTACTGATTAGAAAAGCATGGAAGTTCTGGCAAAAATATATGCCTTACTTTTCTTATAACATGATTACTTGTCTAATATTCACGTGCAACAACAACATCTGCAAAGAATATTTGAAAACAAGGTGCATATACAACTGACATTTTCCCACAAAACTATATAGTTGTTGCTCTGAGTGCCCTCTGAGTGTCATCATGCATGCATGCAACACTATTCCCTATTTCACAATTTCGCAGGCTTACTATAGCGTTACACAGAGTAAGTTTCATCTAGGCCTATTTCTAAACTAGAATATAGAAGTTGATTCATGTTGCAGAGGGAGAAAAACCTGAGAAAAGCCAAGTTTTGAAGTAAATTTTGTATGAAGCATACAGTTGAACCCCCCATCAACATTTGGTCTCCAACCCCCTCAGCAATCTCCTGGATCTGCTCGATTTGAAAACCTTAAGAAAGCACAGGGAAGAACCAACAAACTGTATTTAACAAACCATAATGTTTTCCTTTGCTTGACAGCTATTACGGTATTAAACAAGACTATTGAGAATATGATTGTATCAAATAGACTTTATTAAAAGATCAAACATACAGGGAAACCTTAGACTTGCCGCAAGTCGACCTTTCTCTTTTCGCAGGACTTTTAGAAAGTCTAGGAAAACCTCAGAAGTAGTAAGACCACAGACAGAACACAAAAGACAGACAGACCACAAAAAGATTTTCCTGGTAGTTTTGCGCATGGTGATCATTGATTGGCCTTTGTGTGGCTTGTTAGTCTTTTTATAATCTGATAAACTCATCCTATTCACTGAAGGTGAAGCAAAAATCAGTGAATGTTTACCAAGACAGTTATTTTATGGTAAATATTCACCATATTCACTGCAGGCCTGAGGTGAATAATTTTATGGTATAACACAGTGATAATATTAATCTTTCTCACATTGGTCTTTACTCAATAATTATTGTAATAACAACTGTAATAACAGCCATTGTTCTAACCAATCATAGTAGTACATGTGAAATCTCTATATTCAAGTGTAAAATAATTATACTAAAAACGTATGTCACTGGTATTTAATTATTGCCCATGTTTGAAAGATTTTTAGTTAATGTTATTATCATCTTATTTTTAATATTATTGATTTTTTAATTACAAAGGGAAGAGAGATCTTAAGACTAAATTATGTACATGGAATCCTGAAGGAATAGCTGTGCCAAAAATAGGTACCAAAACATGCCAGCAGAATGTGTGTGAATTTGTTAATTGTCACTTAACTTTGCACTTGTTTAACCAGTTTACATTCCTGTAAAGACCTGTACTCACAATCCTGGGCTAAAAATGAATTAATTAACAGCTAATTTAATCCATTAATTTAGAGCTAATTACCTGCCTTTTTGATCGATCTTATTAACACCAGGATTATTGTGTATGCGGGTCTTTAAAGATGAAAACTCAAACAAGAAATGGGCAGGTCAAATTCAAATAAATTTGATCTATCTATAAACTGTTGTGGTAGTTGTTCCATGCACTACCAATAAAGTATCATACATTTTCTATTCTTTTGCATATAAATTTTTCACTATTTCATCAAAAGAAAAATCTGAAGAAAGTATTCTTGAGGTTTTTAAAGGGTTCAAAATTATTTACATGTATAGTTTTCTCAGTATATTATTAACATTATTTATATATCATCATCATATTCTTAAAGTACATTGAATCTGGCATATTAGGAAGATCTGGGCTATTTACTTGACGGCCGCATCATTATACTACCAAAATTTGAATCTTTGTAAATGGTCTTTTTTAAGATTGATATTAATAAAAAATATCCATATAATGCATTTGGCATTATTGAAAATAGATTTGTTGTTACATGAACTGACGGCCAGTTGAAGAAATCAGAAATGCGTTTTTTCTTTGTTGGGACTTGCATTCACCTCTTACCCCAGACTGGCTCAGCTGGTAGAGTGTTAGCAGTACAAATCCAAAAGCCATGGGTTTGAATTCCATTGAGATTGAATATGAATTTTTCCAAATTTATTTCCAAGGGTCTTTATTCCAGAATTTCATTGTTTCTGAGCCTTCTAGCTTTTCTCATTTCATTTTGCAATGCTACACCATCTATATTATTATGAATCTATTATCAGTATAATAATAGGGATAGTGTTTTCCTATAGACCTATTGGTTGATTCAGGGTCCTGGGCAAAACCTTTTGACATTATGTTCCAATTTGTAAGTTTTCGTTCATTCTTGAGGTTTTTTTCACAGTAAATAATATCCATGGTTCATGACTTTAGCATGTCCCACAAGCTCAAAAAATTAGCTAGAATACAGTGTATCTTAGAAACTCTAATATTTACTGAAATTTGATTAGAGCGAATTTCGTATGAGTGGGATACTGACCGTACCGTACCGTAACAGTACC
>OCZR010370092.1:0-10445 GCA_900234385.1 Anemonia viridis | reverse complement strand
TTGTTGTAGTTCAGTTGCTGTTGTTCTTGTTGTAGTTCAGTTGCTGTTGTACTTGGCTTTTTTTGCTGTTTTTGATATGAGTCATTCATGATTTGATTACCGCAATTTATTTGTTACCATTTGAAAAAGACAACCTTAACGGCTCGGACTCAGGTGACAAAACATTTTGTACATACATACATGCCACATCATCTAATTTCCATAAAGGACTCGAACGACATATGCAGTCTAAATTACTTGTTAAAAAATTAAAACATGACATATTAGGCTCGCAATCAAACGGCGACTGTTCTGACCTTGCACTGCCTTTGATCAGGACTCGGTCAGAAATAAAGGAGCGGGCCAATCTTGGCTTTCTACCCTCACTCGATCCTCAATGCCTCTCTCAAAAAGGTTTAATTTTTGTCAATTTAAAAAAATTCCTCCTTGTAGTCATAGACTTTATCCTAAACACTATGACTCAATGACTTTTGTAGTCAAAAATACAATTTTCATGGAACCTTCACTCCTTTGGGATGATCATAGAATTCTAGTCACAGTGAGAATTGTGGCCAAACGAAGCCATCTTTAGCGGCATAGTTACGTCGGCTTACTGCACTGCCATCCACCTGCAGAAACTCTATAAACATACGATCATTATCTCCATAACATATCGATTGCAATAATGACGCATCTGAAACCTAGATTCAAATATACAGATAGATCGATAACAAGTGCATTGACTAGAGACTCCTTTAGGCTTATGACGGATCATCGCATGATTAAGATTAGCGTCGGCTTATTGTCATTGTTTGTAAAATCCAATTGCCTATCCATACCTGCCTATACTATATCTAGATTTCCTGATTTCTCTCAGTGAAATAAAGATAGAAAATTTGATAAGGATATTCGGGTATTCAGAATGTTACTTCAAAAAAAGAATTGTCTACGATAAATGTTGTCTATACTGCATAGTATGACATTACAGCTCGAGTCTTTGCAGTGAACGAAATATTTTCGAGTAATATTAATAACCGTGGGTTTCATCCCACAGATCCAGCTCGGAGAGGCTTCTTCGCTTTTTTTAGGAGTAATGCCTGGAAAAGTCGCAGTTATGATCATTTGGGCATCAAGCTCAACAACCCACCTGATGACACAGTAATTGTAGTGGCGATATAAACAGAGAGATCGTCTTGATCGGTGAAAATCAAACCAATCTATTCGATCTTTTGGCATACATGGCATTTCAATGAGTTTTCATGAATACAAAACACCCTTCTGATCTTCATATTTGCCCTCAGTATTACGGCTAAACACAACTCAGTTTGATGAGCAGTTTTCGATCTGCATGAAATAAAAATTCCTATCATTTCAAAGCCTGGGACAAGTTATTTGGTTTAGTCCATAAATAAATATACCCAGCTGCTGGAAATTGAACCGGTTTTTCCTCTTTCGCTCAAAACTCAACTGCTAAGTGCCAACCCTTTATATATAGCGCTGAAAGCATTGAAATCACAATGAGCCACTGGCTGAGGAGACGGAGAAATCACTTGTAGTGTTCCGTTCTAAGGATTATTACATTAAAGTTTATGTAAGGACTAAGTCGAATTTCTCAGCTAAATCACACAGTGTTTTACGAAATTCTCGCTAGTTTAGTTTAAATTAGCATTCAAAACTTCATTTCTTATTTTTTTTGTTTTATTTTGGATCAAAACTAGAATCGTTTTGGAGACTTGAAGAGAAAAAATGCGGTTTCAGCTGTCGCCTTGGTAACGAGCAACCACGTGCCACCTGACCAAAACAAGACATCAATGTTAATAACACACTTCACTTCACCAACTCACTTCTTATTGTCAACAAAGCGGTTTTCTTGAGTCTTTTTATTAACTGAACGCGTCGTATCAGGATATGATTTCTTTAGAGTGCTTCGCTTGGAAGAGAGGTGTGAAATCATTGCGACGCCATCCCTTAATTAACACATTAATGGGCTCCGTAATCGTCCGGGACACAGGCGCCAGCAATGTATGGAGGTCAGATTTCGGTGACGTTGTACTGCGGTTAATTAGCCGATATGAAATTAATCAGTCGATCGCGTAATAACCATGTTAATTGCAACTGTGCGGGGAGAGTGAAACCCCTCTTCATTGGCCACTAAGCAGTTCTAGCGCAAACACGAGTGTATTGAAGAACATGGATTATTTTTTTCATCCTTCCAACTCTCTTGGCCCTCAAGGGTTCTATGGATCAAATCCGATCGTTTATAGTTATGGAATGCGAGCATATTATCCTTCGCCTTTCCATTCTATAAGTAGTGCTTCAGCTAGTGAGAGGTCACCCTCCGCTAACCTGTTACTACTGGAGAATATTCATAACTCATCCAAGCAAGGAATGGAAGCAAGAACAGACACAACAGGCAAAAACAATACAAAACATTCCAAGAGTACAGAAATAAAAAATGCGAGAGGAACTGCTCCATCAAGGGAAGTCAGTGATAAAAATGAAGAACTACTTTCAGATGAAGAAGGCGAAGGTAAAAAGAGTCTTAAGAGTCTTAACACAGTTTAATGATATTATAGCATTCATTCAATCTAAGTGCAGGATTTAAGATAGCATAAGTGGGAAGATTTGGAACAATTTTAGTCTCAAAATGGCTCACTTTGCCCCATTTGGGATAACTAGTACTTCAAAATGTCTTTACGTAGATATCCGCTACGCCCTGAAGGAAAATTTCATTTATTGCAATGGTTCACAAGAACTGTTGAAATCTAAGGTTAATAGAAGTTTTATGTCAGTCGTATCTAATACTGTAAACAAAAAATATGGTTAGTAAAGTTTGTTGACTTGTTCGTATTAATCAATATTGACGTTTTTTCTTCGTTTTAGACTCAAAAGACGACGAAAACGCTCCTTGGCATCACAAACAACCATTCAAACACAGAAAAAGAATGGCATACAATCGTGAACAACTTCTAGAACTCGAGAAAGAATTTCACTTCACTCGCTATTTAACCAAAGAGCGACGTTCCGAGATGGCCTCCATGTTGGAACTATCCGAACGACAAGTCAAAATCTGGTTCCAGAATCGTAGAATGAAATGGAAAAAGGACAACAAACCCGTGATTCCTACCAGCCGGGGCATGCGAAGAGGCTGCACAAGATAGGCCAGTTGTGTATATAATGTATAGATTATAAATCGAAGCTTACAACATGATTATACCCTGCATTCTAATAGTTTCAGGCAACTTAGTATGTGTTAAAGCACGCTGTTTCTCTGACAGTGAAATGCAAAAAGAAATCCAAGTTAAAAATGACAACGAAAAATAGAGTTAGTTTGAAGCTTTGGAACTGAAAATTATGGATATTTTGTCCATTGATAACAAGAACATTCTAGAATAATTGCTTTCTTGGTAAAGAGAATTTAAAGTACAAAGTTGAAGACGTGCTTTTGACAAGACCAGCGTCGCTAGTCTTTAGTAGCTTTAAGAAGGAAACATGGTAGCCTTCGTGTCTAAGATGTAGGGCCTGTGGGCTGAATAACGAATTAGGTGCGAAGACACAATGTACAAACAAGCAGAAAATGGTGTTACTTTTGACGCTGATTGTCCGTCAAATTCACGATTTATGCTCAAGGCTATAGCTATTACATCTGCACTAGAAAAAAAATCAGTTAACGAGTCAACTAGAGGAGACACATTCTCGACTTCTATAACTCCGGCCATTTTCTGTCTGCATGGTAAATGAAGCACTTTAAAAACTCCAAACATTTCGCAGGAAATGCACTCTCGATACACTCAGAATGATCAAAATTAAACAAAAAATCTCTATCTGTTATTTAATACAAATATTTTATAAAGAAATATCTATATCTATAATATTCAGAATTTTGATATTTTATGTTAAGCAAGGATAATCGAAGATGATGTTGGACTAATCTACATCTGAAAGGCAATTGTTTTGTTCTGTGTTTTTTCGCTTTTCAAAATTATTATTTTGTGTAAGTAAGATACAATCTTAACTCTTTCTGTAACAAAAGTATTCATCGATATGGCCCTAAGATTTACTTTCTTTTACAAATTCAATTCTGTTTGTTAAGAATTTGTCTCAAACAAATTTCAACATGAGGAATCGGTGCTGAACCAGAGATTCATTTCCACCATTTTATGAAAATACGGTCATTTTTTTCATGATTTACACAACTTGTTTTCCAAAATCTGTATACATATTCCTCCAAAAACATACTTTCTAGTTTTTTGATGTTTGGGAATGAATAGATTCTGGACCGGTAACAAATGATTGAAATAGAATTCTATGTAATGGTATGTGAAATAAATGTCATGAAATACGCTGCAAACCAGTTTTAATACCCTGTTTGTTTATTCTTTGCGGACTATGAAAAAACTTTGTTCTATACATAACAGTTCTTCTATTCTTAAATAATTTAATGAATGAATAAGATTTGATATCTTAAATATACAAGGAATCAACGGCTGAGTTGGTTAACTCCTTGCAGCAACGCCATTACAACTTTATGCGGCAGTCTGATCGAGGAAGGTTTCGGAAACACAAGGCTGCGATCGATGTTTTCGTTCACTCACATTGGCATAAAATATTAACTTATAATGAAGTATAATGTATATTATGCAGCTTCTTATTTTTGGCTCATTCATTTGTACAAAAATATCTGAAAAATTTATCTTTGATTACGTTCAGGAGAGAAGAAACACCGCCACCATTTTATGTCAATGTGGCACGATTTGCTGAGAGCATGCAAACGTTTTCGGAAATATTCCAAAACTCTTATTTTCAAATATATCTTTGAGTACAAAATTATCTAACATGTTTTAAGTTTTCTTTGGTATTAGTAACAGTTTATAATTTAAGAGTTACCCTTCCATTGCTGTGTAGGATTTGATCATGGGTGCTTAGTTCTTTCTTGGCGGTACTCCGAGGTTGACAAAATTTGATTTATAACTCAGTAGAATTCCACTTATCTTAACTTTCCAGGCGGCAAATTAGATATCTATAAACAAGATATAAACTTAAGATTTTTGAAATGTTGCTGAATTGCTAGAAAATATATAGCATAATATTCTAGCTAGATTTTGAATGGATAATATTGTGAGCTCAATGCTTTTTACAAGATGCCATTTTTGCAAGTGCTCTATTTTGCTTCAATCATATCAGGCTATTATTCTACTGCATGTAATCTCCTTTACTAAAACGTTCTGAACTGCCGCATTGATACAAATATATAATTACTATTTTAACTGACTAACAAGATTGAGGCAGTTTATGTTCTATCATTGAACTTAAACTCAATATTCGTTATTAGCATCAAGATAAACAGCAATGCCAGGACCTAGTACACAAGGTGGGCCGACAACTTTTAAAATGTTCCTTCAATTTGGTCATCCCCTTCTTTTCTGTGCTATCAATCTATAATTCCTTGTTTTATTTTGATTAATATAAGATTTGAACAAATCAAAATTAAGAGTCTGAATATAATATAATGCCGTTGTTGCTACGAACATTTTATAGATATTCGATAAAGTCCTATTGGTCGTTACGGCGGCGGCAACTTCACTATGATATATAACTAGAAGAAAACTCAAATCTAACTCAAAACTGTGCTCAATTGGCTGTGTAAAAATGTTATTTCCGAAGAATTACTTAAAAGCAGAGAGAAAGTTTGTGGAAAATCTGGGAAAATATTTCCTAATTTTGTACTGAGGTTTGTAGAATCCCAACTTAATCGGTAATAAGAAGCAGTGTTTGCGATTCGTTTGGGATTTCAAGTTAGGATGAGCTTCGTAGATATTCTAAAGTTGCTTTTAAAGCTGAGTCTTCCTCTATGCATTCTTTCTCTACGCATTAATAAACAATACTTTTAAGAGTTCTAAATGCTAAACACCTCAGAGGTGTGAAGGTGTCGCATGCTAAATAGGAGAGAAACTCCAAAATGGGTCTCTTGTGTACATTTGTACATCTGCTTGAAACTTTAATTGCGCAAATGCTTTGAGATCTGAATCTTCTAATAAAATAGTATCAGAAATATATTGACTTCTATTATTTGCAAGTTTTTGCAACAATACTCCTGAAGGCCCAAGCTTGGAACTCAATTACTACTGTAATAAATAGAAGAATATAGATTTTTTTAAGATAATCCTCGATGGTATCAACTTAACATGGTTTTCAGTCCACATATTTTAGATCATTACTTTCACAGACCTTCTTATTCTTGATGCATGACAAAAACTCAATTTACTTGTGAAGAAACTATTTATATGTATTGTAAAGCAAGTTGGTTTTGTTTTTTAGAATGAATTTCTTAAACTGGCAGCGAATTGATATGGCTTTGGTAACAATGCAATGATTTCTTGTAAATTTGAAGCTCCAAATTGACTTTGAAACTTTTATTTTCAAAGTTAATATATCAGTTAAGCTTATAATTTCAAGATGTTACAACAGCTAACAATTTTTTGGTATCGTCTTCAGTTAAAGTCTTATCAAGCAAGTCTAACGAAGCTAATTTTTTTTGAATTTGTAGAGATTTGAGGCAAAGAAATAAAATTTAGTGTGAAAAATATTTTTAATAAAATCAGTTGATATGCAATTGAACTCTGTTATTTAACAATGTAAGAAAGTATATGATTATCTTGGAAGCAACACGGCTTGTTTTTCTGTCTCCTATTTCAATTCAAAATTGTAGATAAGCGTGTAAGTTAATTAGAAAACCCACAAGACTGCATTCAACAATGGGATCCTAACTTAGTTAACACGTTTTCAAGTTGAATCATTAGGAACTGAAAAACAAATCAAAAAATATTAATTTCAGTGATAATTTAGATGTAGAATAGAAGGCATGAGAACAAGGCGACACGAAAGCCACGGAAAACAGTTGTAAAAAACTAGTTGCAAAACATTCTGGCTTTTTAATAACTATTGTTTTTTAAAGGTACCTTTAGTTGGCCAGTTTTTCTATCCATTATAGACTTTCCCCTCCTTGCTCCTAAAGAGAGTGTCCCGGTGCTGACTGAAGAACATTACTGAAAATTTCCCCATATATGTCAAGTGAAGATATTTCCTACTAGAAAAAGCCCAGTATCTTTCAGATTTGAGTTCATGTGTTCAATATAATCGTTTCTCATTATTTGTGGTGCTTGTTCGAAGAGCTTATCTCTTTAAAAGGAGCGCTTGCGTCTAAAATCATATTTTATGTCGAGGATGTGTCAATGTCAAAACGCTGCAAGACAAATGTTCGCATGAATGAGGAAAAATGGCTCAATGTCAAATAACCTATAAGGTTTCAGCACACTACTGTTATAGGCAAACTTTGGCATGATTTTGTTTGACTAGAGCTTTTGTGGTTCAAGTAAAACACGCTCCTATGAAGCCAAGTAGCGAAAACAGCGAGACAGCCTGTCAATGGTTTCGTCGAGACAAGGATTGATCAGGGTAGTCAAAATAGTACGACTCAATAAAAACAACAGAATAAATCATGTTATCATGGTCTTGGCTTATAAAAACAGCATTAATTTGATTCCTTTTTAGAAGTTTAATGTCTTGGCAGATATTTTAAAAGAAATACCTATATTTAGTATGGTATAAATAAGTAAATAGACTCTTCATCAAATATAAAAGATAAATGACACCAAAGATGTTTTCGGACAACATGCAATTTTACTTATAATAGACAACTCGGCACGGGTTGTAAACTATCTCAATAAGTTCTAATTCACGTGTAATTGAAACCGAATAAAATCTGTAAAAAATGATAAGAATAAGTTGGGTAAATTATAAATCATTCTTGCATAGTTGGATCGGACAGTTTGATCTCAGTGGGCAGGGCTTACAAAGCAGCGCGTCATGACAAATCCTTGGATCCTCTGCCCTCTGGTTCCCTAACACATTTACTTAAAACTAAATGTTTAGACTTTAGAAATGATTTTCGAGCATTAGAAAACAATTATAATTGATATAATTTTGTATTGAGTCATGAACGTTGATTTGTGCAGGTTTGAGGTATTACTTCTGACAAACATTTGAGAATGCTGTCCGCTGGTTTTTGATTTATGATTTCAACTGACCCAGGTCGGGATACCCCTGCACGCACCGCACGTAGTATAGTTTACTGTCTGATATTACACCCTGCACTGTCTGCTCTTTTTCAATGTTAACAGTCAAAGAAAAAGGCCCTTGCTTTTACGATCACTTAAGTTGTGCATAGAAAATTATTTAATTCATCTAAAACAAAATTTGGGAGAATGGTGAAAATTGTTTTTGGTGCAATGGAATGTGCGCCTTCATGTCTACAAATCCCCCAACTTCAAAACCTTGATGCTATACTAGATGCTTAAAGGCGGTGAGTGTATTCTGTTATATATATGCCTGTTGTTTGCAAACCAAACTTGAAACGTTGTTATCTGCAAGTTTGTCATCACTAACAATACCAGTTGTTAGGAAATTGCAAAATACACTAATAGAAAAAAAAATGAAATGGGAAGTATATTCACGGGGGCCTTGAATTGTTAATCAGATTTATACTCTTCACACCTCATTGTAATTTGGCAAGACGAAGGTTTTGCAAAGAGGCACCTTAGAAGCATGCAATTGGCTTTCCAAGGATGTACGACATGTACATGCATTGTTGTTGATCTCAGACTAAGAAGGGTTTTTCTGAAAAGGTTTTTGGACATTTTGTAATATTTTATGAGATCGAATTCGTTGAATTATAAGTATCTGTCTACTAGGCCATTAGACCTTAAGACAACTACCATCACTCGTAGTCCCTTTTGTAATTGGCCCAATAAGCATCATTGTCTTAATTGCGACTACCAAACCAGTTGAAAATTTGAATAAGAAAAAAAGTTAATTCGAATAGGATTCAGGCTTTAGTGGTATCAATCAAATCTTATAATAAGAGAATGGAGAAATATATACGTGGTTTGGACAATGAGTTTAGAAAATTGTAAAATTGTTAAATTGAAAATAATGGTAGGGTGTGTGCCAGAGTAAGTAAAAGTGGACCAAACTGGAAAGCAGTATTCAAGCTGGTATATTGAATTTGTTCGTTCAATATTAAAAGGATTGTTATCAGCAACAACGGAATTGTTCTGAGGCTAACGACGACATATACTCGCCCCACCTCGTTGGAATGCATATTTGGAGTTTAAATCATACCTCTTCATAGATAAAAATAGTCGCGCACGCGGTGACAGTGAGTTTTCTTCTGAAAGACTTTCTGTTTTGGAATCTCGAGTCAGCACAATTTTCTATTTTATGACACGGAATATTAGCTTCTAGGGAACAAACAAAAAAAAACCAACAACAACAGCAAAGAATAAAAAATAAAGAAAGACAAATGATGTGGGTTCTGATTCCTTGAAAAGCATGTCACATGGTTAGAGCCTGTTCAAGGTTTTTAGTGAATATTTTAGGCTGGTCCACTGTGACACCCTTCACAACAAAGCTGATGCAACGACCGAGGGGAGATTGGTTCCTTATACTGATAGAATCCTTGCACGTGACGTCAGAGCAGCCCAATCTAAAAGACACTCAGGCAGCCCAAGCAATGTTCTTGGGTACAATATACAGTAAATGTATGTGGTAGATCTGTTAATTTTTATGATGGAATTTTTTGATTTTATGATTAAAATCTCGGAAAATTTGCACTGCATCAAGCTCATGCTTCGTACAGTGGCAAGATAAGACCCAATCAACAACGTGTTAAAGTTTTGTCAAGATTTATTAACCATAGATATATATTTGTATCATAGTGGATCTACCACGTACATTTCCTGCCAATTGTATGTACACATAAACATCGGCTTGGGCTGCCTTCAGCTATCTATGGGCTAAAACGCGCAAGACCTTTTGTACCATTTAATACTCAAATCGCTATCTATAATTCTTTAGTAGAACATCTATTTAATTACTGCTGCGAAGTATGGGGTAATTTAAGCAAAGAACTTGCCGAAAAACTACAAAAGCTGCAAAACAGATCAGCAAGAGTCATAACCCAGTCAGACTATGATATTAGATCTGTTGATATCCTACAAAGTCTTGGCTGGGAAAATCTTGAGCATAAACGCAAAAAAGCTCTTGCTGTCTCTATGTTCAAATCTGTGAACAAGCTATATCCCTCTAACATATCTGAGGGTTTTTCGCATGTACATGAAAAAACCTCTTATAATTTAAGAGAATGTACCTCAAAACTATGCCTACCTCACCCCAAAACTGAATTTCTATTAAAACGCAGTTTTAACTATAGAGGTGCTAAACTATGGAACTCTTTACCTAAGAATCTCAGAGAAGCCAAATCTATTAACGACTTTAAATCCAAACTAAAAAATATTGACCTGTCTGTCGATGGTCTATAATTTTTTCTGTATGTATTTTATTATTTATACAATAGCTATATATATATGAAGAATATTCACTCAAAATGGGTCTTATTCACTAAGACC
>OCZR010369853.1:0-25250 GCA_900234385.1 Anemonia viridis | reverse complement strand
AAGACGGACTTGGAATCCATTAACATCGGATCCCCGTAACTGGACGTGATTGTTGGCCGAGGAAAATTAAATTCTGCACTCAACTTATATCATTGTAATTATGTATATAGTTCAGAATTTTAATCTTACAGTTTTAGCTTTTTTGTTATATTTATTGTATTTGTGTTTATGTCACAGGGCTCCAATTGATAGCAGTTGCTTTAGCACTGAAAGGACTACCCTGTAATATTTAGTTGATTTTCAATAAAGGTTTCTATCTATCTTCTATCTATGTCTTCGTAATTAAAGATCAATGGATAAACGCAGCTAATAATAAAGCTCGTTTCATATGAAATGTCACTTCAGACAGAAAATACAAACCTAAAAGCATTCCATCTTGAAAAATAAATATGTACCAGAAGTACATAACTAGAAGTGTCCATCTGGTAATAGCCCTATGACATATCAGATGTCCGAGTGAGCTATTTTTAGATTTGCGTTCTCAGCCAACCAGCGCGCGCGATTTTCAAACACATGTTTACGCTAACTTCCCCCTCATTCTGAAATGTCATAGGGGTATTTAACCAGATGGACACTTCGAGTTATGTAATTCTGTATATACCTATTCTAGTAAACGAAATCCATTTACAATACAAACACAGAAGTATTGATATCAGTTTAATTTCTACAACATTAAGTTATGAAGGTTTCCTGTCTCTTATTTTACTCTTGATCAGAATTAAACACAAGGCTTACATGACTCCAAGACACACGGCCGACGCACAGATGAAATGATTCTTAGGCCGACAAAAGGATACTGACTGGGATGTATGAACTTTTAAATTTCTTATTAATGAGAACAAAACTAGGCTTATGCAGTTATTTTCTCGGTATTTCATGGGCAACATAAACAACGACAAACAACAACAACTGCGCTTAATAGTATCTAGACGATCAACAGTCGAAAATTATCACCAAAAATCAATACAATTATGTCTAAAACATGAGCCTCTGTCTCGGACAATTAGGGCAACCTAGTACGGCATGTTATAACTTTAATGATTTAATATTAAAAAACCGCTTCCATGATCCTTTGTAGTAAGCAAGAAACACTAGCTGATCTGCTGGCTCATGACCGCCTTCCCACCTTCCCACCTGATTTGTTCCTATACTTCATGGCTTTTCGAATTTTTAAGTCCATGTTTTCAGAAAAAAACTGTGGGAAACTCCATGGCAAGTGATGCTTAGCGAGATGTGAGTTCCCCTCTCTGACCTGACGCATATGTTTTTGCATATTTTATGCTTCATTAAGTACCCCTATCAAACCGACGTGGCGTTGTCGAAAGGTTTGAAAACCTGTTTCATTCCCCATCGACAGGGCTGAAAAACGTGCCAGCGGTATTGGGAATAATCGCGGGCTCATCTGCTTCCTATAAAAAATACCTATCGGATTCGAAAAAAAAAAACTCGAAGTCAGCCACAAAAATTCCAAAAGTTAAGAAAAATTAGCATTTTCATCTATTAACTAATGCCTAAGGTTTGTTTTTGCGATATGTAGGACAAAAACGCTTTTCTCTGTAAACCTCGACCAGTTTGCGTAAACATTGTGCATTTTGCAAGGTTTACAACGAAGGACTTTTCCTCCTTGTTTCCCGCCAATTTCAGTTACCGAAATACGGGTCACCGTATCATTTTTGCGCTTATTACCTATGAGCGTAAGAAATTTTAGCGCGCGCTACAGAATTATTTTTCCTTTCTCGCATAAACGAAAATCCAGAGTTCCTAGTCGAGACTTCGCTTCGTAGATTTTGCTCAGTTTTTCTAGCCTTTTAGCTTCGGGCTTTTTTCTTATTGTTTATTTCACTTCGTTTACGTAACTGTTTCTCAGGTCAAGGAGGACGGCTTGGAGTTATTTTTCACACTAGCCTACAAAAAACACTTAGTTGAAGGCATACTAATCAGTTTATGTGTACATTTTGTTATATTTCTACGAAAGATATTACCGCCAGCAAATACTGTCGTAACTTTTAGTAATTATGAATATCCAATCAGATGGTTTTTCTATTGTTGAAGCTGTTAAGTTCAAAACACGTATGGTTCCTCAATCAAATTTCAAAAGTTACTCCGCAGTGTTTTTTGATCGCGTGAACATCGTTGGCGCTCAATTCGAACATTCAATAGCATTCTATCACCTTCAGGAAGCTTCCTCTTTCAGTACCTCAAGATTGCTAATAGGAAGAGCCCTTATCGCATTGACATCTCGGCTCGCCAGCAGGTCAGTATTCATTCTAAATAAGCGCACATCGAAGTGAGGCTATGTTCCATCATAGCGCCATGATACATGACTTCAAGTACCAGAGACATGTCTTGTATGCTTATTTCAGTACGAATTGATTCGCAAAGTTTGTCGTAGTT
Organism: Anemonia viridis; assembly: GCA_900234385.1. Taxonomy (NCBI): domain Eukaryota; kingdom Metazoa; phylum Cnidaria; class Anthozoa; order Actiniaria; family Actiniidae; genus Anemonia; species Anemonia viridis. The sequence goes on along the minus strand of OCZR010369853.1, from coordinate 22,856 downwards.
ATTATTAGTTAGTTACAGTAAAATGTCGCTGATAACGGATGCAGTCGGAATATCAAAAGAATTGAAACAAGTTTTGATTTATTTGCTGATCTGTAATTTCTTACTTTTGTCGTCTTAAACCGGCGGTCGGCTCGGGTTTCGATGCCTGGAGGGTCATGTAAATGACTTCCAATTCGCCAGATTATCTCTTAATAAACGTTCGTCTTGGCTTTCATTGATGATTTCCAACTAGAATGAATAATAAACTCAGTTGATCAAATAATCTTAAAGAATACGACATTTGGCATTTGAAGAGACCTACTTGTACTGTTAGTTGTGTACAATATCAGATAAAATTTAGGGAAACAAAAAAGCACACTCAGGGGCTTTTTTCTTAACTTTAAGTAGTGGTTTTATATCTCAGACGATTTCCCCGTATTCAAGTATTTTAGAACGTTCTTCGGGAAATAGCTCCGTTGTGAAGATGAATGGGTTGTGGACAAGTGTGTCATGAACTCTGTTTGGGAACCTCATAGTTACTTGAAGATGCCGCTTGTGTTTTGGCCGTGTTTAAAGGTTTCACGTTTTTCACCTGCAAGATAATGAATAGTGTTTTAGAATATCTATGTTTTCAACGCTGAAGTCACTTGGTTGGCCAATAAGATACCGTGCTTAGAAGATGTGCAAATAAAACCATCTGCCCTTCAAAAGCCCAATCAACAGACTCACTTATGTCCACCGATTGAACTGGCATTTCTGATTATCGAGAACAAAGTATTCCTTGGTAAGAACTGAAACATTTTTTTTAATATTCAGTTTCATCGCTATTGGAAATGTTTTTGAAAAGATGGCGAATTATAGAGAAAGAAGTTAGAAGTTTATTGCTCTGTTCTCGGCGGTACACGGCTCAACGGTACCTTCAGTCCTAGATGGGATCAAAAAAGCGTCTTGAAATAATGCCGCAAGTTATCGACACAACACAGAAGCGAATAACGTTAAATGTTGGAGGCCAAAAACATGAGACGTACTTGAGTACAATCAGAAATTACCCCGATACAAGGCTTTATTGGGTGGTGGAAAATGTTACTAAAACCATCGATTATCACTCGGAAAAAATAGAACTCTTCTTCGATCGCCATCCTGGGATATTTTCACTTGTGCTGAACTATTACAGAACGGGTAAGCTTCATTGTCCAAATGATGTTTGCGGCCCTTTGTTCGAGGAAGAGCTGGCTTATTGGGGTATTGATGAAAAAAATATGGAGCCTTGTTGTTGGACATCCTATATTCAACATAGGGATGCTGAAAACAACTTGAAGAGCTTCAACGTGACTGAGGACTTCGAAGCGGAGCAAGAAGAGGAAAAGGCGAAAGAGAATGAATCACTTGGTCATTCAAGTCGAATTTACAGTTTATGGTCAAACTATAAACCCAAAGTTTGGGCAATATTGGAAGAACCACACTCATCTAGAGCTGCTAAGGTAAGGCAGAATCTCAGTCCCATGACTGTGTTTTTGGAAACAAATGTGTAATGTTTGAACAGCGGCCAAACCATAACTTCTAGAAATTAATTATGAGCCTGCACGAACCCTCTAAAATTCTTATATGTATGAATATATATTTAAGCTATTGTTATGCTATTGTTGCTCAAGAATCTAAATAATCTTTAAAAAGCTTATAGGAATAATAGTTAGTAAGTGTATGCGAGTGAACTGAATAGAGAGAGGATTGAATTTGATTGCTGTGCTGTGTTGATTCCGCGTCCGGTTGTACACACAGTAAATGTTGTTCTCCAGCCGTCAAATTGTAATCAGGTAAAGTCTAATTTGCCGCAATAGTAAACGATACCGGCCGATTCCCCTAATCGTCGAAATCCACCATTCAGGTTCGGGTTACAACTCTATATTTACCGACTTTGCAAATTGTACTGTATATATATATATGTGTGTGTGTATATTTATATAATATCGTATTATCAAAAATAGCTATTTGTCCATATTGCGTTTTCGACTGCTGATCAAACCATGATAATTGTTTCAGCAAATTCGAAATGCCTTGATAATTAGCAGTTCAGTGAAGCACCACCTTCCAATCGTTTGTGACTTTAGAACAAGAGCTGGTAATTGTTGTGTATATCTGAATTATTCATGGTTCTAATCGAGCCCGCTTTGTTTCTCTCAAGTAGAACAAGTGCACGCAAAACTCGAAGTCAAGGAACGTTGAGGAATATAGAAAAAAGAAACAGAAATAAATATCCGAAAAAGCATTTTATTCAAGTATCAATTTTAATCATGAATTCGAAATTTGTGGGATCTATTATTTTGTCAGTGAAATTTCTTGTCTTGCTAGTGTTTGTTTTCGTGGCTTCTTTGAATATCAAATCCTTGTGATAAGCTATCAGTCAAGTATTTGAAGAAACTTCTCGCGATCCTTGGCTTCACCTTAAATAACGTCAGGAATATCCACGGGAAGGCTAGAAGTTTTTACTGGTAGTATACTAATTCAATGCCATTCATGGTCTCCGGCTACCATCGAATTCGATTATCTTTTCCTTGGCATTTTTGGATCCCATCAAAGCTTTACAATTTGAGTATGATAAGGATGGGATGAAATGCTTGCCATCTGCAGTTACAGCCGAACGGTCGGTAACACGTCTCGTCACGTACTTTAATCAATCATTATCTAGTTTTTAATTTAATATTTTCCCTTTGCCAAGCCCGACATATTCCCGAATTCTATAAGTCTTGCCAGACATTTTTAAAACATAATAAAATCCTAGAAGTAATCTTCTATATTTTGGCGGTTGTCATGGTGATAATCATATATCTAGCCACAGGTGGTAGTGGAAAATCAGTAATTTGAAATTGCCTTTAGTCGAATGATAAATTATATTTTCCCCATTTCTATAATAAAATAAGAATATGTTAAGATTACTCAAACTCAAGTCTTGAGCATGCTTGACTCAAATTGGACAACTTTTAAAAGCTAAAACCTCATCAATGCAATTCACTGCGTTTGCGCGCGCGAACAAACAAACCGGGCAGCTTGGGGGCATTTTAGCCTTCTCATTACTAAACTCCAGTTTTTTTCATTTCAGATATTTTCCATCTTATCAGTGGTCCTAGTGATCTTATCTGTTGCAGCATCCTGTGCTATAACTCTACCTCAGTTCTCCGAAGCCAATCACAACTTCCGTTTTTCTCGTGTGATCTTTGATGTCATCGAATTCGTGTGCGGTAGCTGGTTTACCTTAGAGGTAGTAATGCGAATAGCATTTTCCCCAAACAAAGGAAAACTCGCCAAAAGTTGGTTTTTCTGGATAGACATTCTTTCCGTGCTTCCATTTTACGTGCGGTTGTTGTCTCCAGAAGGGGATAACTTAGCAGATGCCTTGCAAATGATTCGTTTATTAAGACTGTTTCGTTTCTTTAGGCTTCTGTATGGTCTTCAAGTTCTACTCCATACTCTTAAAGCCAGTTCTTACGAACTATTTCTTCTTTTGATAATATTATTAATTCCGGTGGTTATGTTTTCATCCATCATTTTCTACGTCGAGAAAAAACTAGACCGTTTTGAAACTAAATTTCAATCGATTCCCGCATCTTTCTGGTGGTCTCTAATTACCATGACAACCGTTGGTTACGGAGACATGACTCCTAACTCATGGGCAGGGAAGATAATAGGGGGTGTATGTGCAATATTTGGAGTTTTGATGGTTGCTCTGCCGATATCAATCATTGGTAGCAACTTCAATCTATACTATGCCCATGCACAGGCAAGGCTAAAGCTCCCTCGGAAGAAAAACAAATTTCATTTTGATTCCTTGACAACAGCTATGGCAAGACAAGCTTTAAGGAGACGAGCAATGCGCAGGAAAAGTCCAAGGTGGTCTGGAAGTGAAGACCCTATAAGTCTCTGTAGTCGTGCTAATAGTGCTGTTAAAGCTAGCAACTTTGAACTGCTTAATTGGGACAGCATTGCATCAGGAAGATGTACCACTGATCCGCAAACAAATAACGAAGTTAAAAAGCCTTCAAACAGGCTGACAAACAAACGAAAAATAAGTCGGGAGCGGCGCATGAGCAGAAATGACCGAACGCCTCCCAAATTAGGCGAATTACCAGAACACGAAGAAAACGAAAAGTTGCTCACTACGAGGCTTAGCCTTGGTAATTCCTCGGCTTTGTTTCATTGTATTAATGAAGCACCTCATCAAAGACAAGTAAACGATAACAGATCGTACAGAGCACGATCATACAGTATGCCTCTTAGCACCCAAAACGAACAGTATCCTCCATCCCCTCGAAAATATAAATCTGATAGCTCGAATCTATGTGAACGTTGCTCGCTGCCTAAAGATGACCTTGAAAGAGAAAATCCACCTTTTAACTCGAATGAAATCTGTCGATGTACAAGACAAAGGGCTGCTAATGAACAGGGACAAAGCTCGAGCTTCACTTTGATTATTCCTTGTGCAGAAGGTGCAGAAGATTGGGTTGAAGTGAGCTCGGAGAGTATTAACTATAAAGATATCCACCATTCCTGGCCAATGTCAAATAATTCGGATTATTACAAATCAAGTCAATTAAATCATGTAGAATTCAACGTGAGTGACAAGGATATTTCACCTAGTTACTTCCCAGATGGTGAAACGAATAACAAAGATCAAGATGCGAATTTGTCGCCAACATTTGGGAGCCGAAGATTATCAGACAACAGTACTGTACCTCTGCTCGTTGTTCATGAATCAATTGCAACCAGTGATGATAATAGTTTTGATCATACGAAATTGCCCAACATTGAGATTGAAACAAGTATTTGAAATTAAAATCTTTGGAAAACAAGTCAAAAAGCTTGTGGTCGCATGGTCAACGCCCGACTTGGATGGGGAAGGGAAGATCAGTCTGTTGTACAAAGGATCAGGGGATCAATCTAATACAATCAATCAATTTTATATAGTGTATTTATTTATGTGTTGAATCAGTTATCTATCTTACCGACATGAAAAGCACGAGCTCGAGTACAATTTGGAAATTAATGGACAGGAGTAAAGTTTTGAAAGTTCTTTTAATGGGGATTTTGCAAGCCCTTGCGTGACATTTCAAATATTGCTTCTCTGGTCCTGAAAATATAGCTGAAAAGAGCATCATAAAATTAGTAAATATTGAAATTTTGAGGGAAATCCAGTAAACACGGATGAAGTTATGAATTTTTAAAATTGAAAAAAGGAAATGTATCTGGTGGGCAACAGATTGCAAGGTGTTCAAACTGCCCATTGCACGAGCCTTTATGCGCGAGTGTGATCAACGAACGTTAAAAACATTACGAGTGACTATTAATTCAAATTTTTCGAGAAGGTTGTGCGATTTTATGTTTATAGTTCACTCAACAAAATTTTATATAAAATGCAAAGCAAAAGCGTTCATTGTTAAAAATGCCTTTTAACTTTTAATGTACGGATTTGAGGTACAAAAGGCTAAGAGATAATACATAATTTTACACTTTAAGTAGAAAGCCATTTTAATGTTTTATTGTTTACAACTATCGATCGATGAATGACAGCTAAACAGCGAATCAGAAGCGACTCTCCTTTGAAACCTGTGTGCAAACTTGAAGAAAGTTGAGAGCTTACAGTTCGCTAAAATGTGTCTTCTTTTTCCGCTTTTCATTTGGAATTGACCGAAGAACAGAATTTCAGCAGTACTTTTTCTTTTAAAACAAGTTAGTGGACAACAGCGAAAGGATAAAAGAGGCAAATATGTCTTTCAAGTTGAATTTTTTGAAGCACAACTTGCCGTCAACGGGTCGCCATGATCAGACCATGTGCTTTGGATATCACTGCCTCCTGTAGATTGAAGAATTTCACTGCTATGTTCTTTGAATGGTGAATAATCTGAAGATTTTATTATCCCAAGGCTGGATTGACAGTTTAGGATCAAGTAACTCGCGATTATAAATGGCTGAATTTGTCTCTCTACAACTACTCGACATTCGCCGGTAAGATTTGATCTTTACTAAGCTTGGCTCATTTTTAAATTAAAAAAAACTGCTTCTTTCTCGCTTTGTTTTTAGTTGAACGGAAAGAAATTTGGTTCAAGCTAGGCTATCGCTAGATTGTTCTCTATATTGTAGATGTGGTTTAGAAATTATTATATTGAGAAAACTACATAAAACAGGCAATAAACTACGAAAACATCCAAAACTCCACCTCAAATTATTTGGCGAAAACTAGGAAAAAAGCCATTTTTACTGAAATAACATAAGTTGCAGTTATTACGTCTTGAACTTTTGTAGAAATCCTAATTTGAGGTCTTTCTATGTGTTTGCCACAATTTTTTTTGCATTTTGTTCTATAAAACACTGATTTTTTGGACATTTCACGGTGGAAATCAGTTGCAGCTTTTGGCCTTGTTTCCATAGCGACTTAATTCGACGGAGTATGTACAATAAACGCTATAATTGTACTCCTCTCGACCAATCAGAGTCGAGTAATTTTGTTGAGTGTACTATAATGTCATTTATAATATAGCTTAGATAGTACGCTCGCTCTGATTGGCTTAAAGCTATGCTCTATTACACCGGTAGAGACATGGTTTTTGATTGACAGCTCACAAATGAAAGTTTCTCTACTACATTTTCTTCTCCAAAAGCTGCACAAAATGGGCGATTTCTCTTTATCAAGACTAGTTTTAATCATTTGTAGTAAATTTTCATTCAATAAAGTTTTAGTTTTTCAGATAAAAAGACACAAAGGCAGAAAAGATGCCTGTAGCTCAGAGTGAACTCATTTAGTAATTGTTGAAATTCTCGGCCTGACATTCCTGACAAGGTTTTTCTTGTTTACAAAGAGGCTTGAAAAACTTATTATATACTTTTAAGCATAAAAACTAAAACGTTTTATCGCCAAGAATTTAAAGCAAAGACACACGGCATTTTCCAACCAGAATGATCTTCTGAAAAGGATATGGAAGTAAAAGTCGAGGAAATCTTTTGCAAAATGCTAGAGCAAGTTTTGCGAAACGATTTTTCACCGAGCAACTTACAACCAGGTTAGATCGAAAAGCGGCGAAAACTATGGCTCTGAAAACAGTCTGGTTTCACTAAGGAACAAAGTAAAAAAGTTCCTAAACAGTCCCTCAAATAACAAAGCTATAAAACTTACCCAAGATGTGAGGTTTGCTTTGATGTAGATTTGGAGAACAAGTTCAAAACAAATCTGACAAAACCCAGTGTTGTTGTTTTTAAATATGTTTTTGAATATGAAGTCGGATTTCCCAAACCTTTCTGTAGAATCTTGATGTTTACATCCTTACAACATTTTCGTGAAAAACTAATTTGACAGACTCGTCTGTCCAGTGAATGAGAAAAGGTACGACGAATGAACGACGAATGTGATTCGCTTATTAGAAGATAAATAGAGGATATTACATGGGCGCGCGAATTTTATCTTCGAGTGTTGAAAAGATTTTCAACACGAGAAGATAAACTTCGTATCTCCAAGCAAGATATCGATGAACGAAAAACAAGGACTTAATATTTAATGTCTAAAATTTCGTACCTTCTGCACAGTGAAGATATCATGTCCATCACATGTGAAGATATCACCGTTGCCTTCTGCTATATCATAAAAGCGATAGAGACTAAGTTCTTATGACTCTACCGGTGAAATAGAGCACGCGGGATGTTGGGAGAAACACTCGAAAAAGTTCAAAAATCACGAGGAGCCGGAGGCGAGGGATTTTTGAACTTTTCTCGTATTTCTTCCAACATCCCGCGTGCTCTATTTCACCGGTAGAGTCATAAGAACTTAGTCTCTATAGTTTAAATAATATATATTGTATTTTTAGACATGAGTAACGTACGAAATCATCAACGAATATTGAGAGTCGCTTTGGATCTCTGCATATATAAAGTGGGTCGATTGCGTAAGTAGTTCTCGGATAAAATTGTTTATGAAAAGAAAACGAATACAGTTTTATGATTGTAACTTTTTATATTCTATAACAATTCATCATATGCACCTTGATTAACAAGATTTTATTTTACAAGCAACATTTCGAACTAAAAAATTCAAAACTGAAACGTTTTATATTTTACAAAATTCGAGTGATAGTCCGATGATAAATAGTTGATATACAAAACTATACATAAAACATGACTGCTAATTGATTAATATTTGATTGGATACTCCAGTTCAGCAGTATCTCTGATTCTCATTCTCTTTTTCTTTCTTTCTTTCTTTCTTTCTTTCTTTCTTTCAATTTGTTTATTTATTTGATTGCAGCAGCATTTATTACACCAAACCTTTAATGCATGTTCATGAAAACTACTTTATAGATGTCCAGTTATTAAACGTTAAATAGTATGAAAGGCCTAACATGGATTTGTGGCCATGACCATCTTCTGTTCAATTACAATTTCATGTTAATTCTATCATCATTATTATATTATTGCTTCAAATAACTAATCAAGTCACAATCAGCCTTCTTTCATGATCAGCGTTCATATTATTTATGTCACTAGTTTTCCCTTCCTCGTTAAACTCATTTTCTAAATTAACGTCACTTTCTTTTCGCATGATTTTTGGAGCACGATTTTTCCTCGTGATACAATCAAAATTTGCCCGATGTCTATCTCGTGACGACGGACTTGAGAATCCTCGCCCACAACGGTCGCAAGTGTAGGGCTTTTCTCCAGTATGCATATTCATATGAAACTTCAGTTCGTATGACTGGGCAAACGCTTTCCCGCAATATTCGCATAAGCATGGCTTTTCTTTGGTATGCGTCCTTCTCACGTGACTGTCATGAGCTGCGTGGGAAGCAAACGCTTTTCCACAGTGGCGGCATTTGAATGGTTTTTCACCGCTATGCTGGCGTATGTGAGTTCTCAAGATAGACGATGCTGTAAATGCTTTACTGCAGAACGGACACTTGTACGGTCTTTCTCCACTGTGAACCCTGAGATGTTTATTCAAACTGGAAGACTGCGAGAATTTCTTACCACATTCTTTGCACTCGTGTGGACGATGCTTCTCGTGGACGTGAAGGATGTGGATGCGAAGACGGTCACGTTTTTCAAAAGAGCGATTGCATAGATGGCAAGGGAACTTCCGGTCACCCTGATCAACGCAGCGCGTGTATTTGAGGTGCTTGTCCCGATAGTACTTGTAAGCGAATACTTTACCACATCGGTCACAGACAAAGCTGTTACCATCTGTAGAGAAGAACAAAATGGTAAGACAATTACATCTATGTTGCCGTCACTAAAATCTGACATTTCAATTACACATTGAGTATATCACACTGGGTTTTACAAATCATACCGCCATGCCTAAGCAACAAAGTAAACTTGACATATCAGTTCTTTTAACTTAACTGAGCCATCTGACTCGAAAGCGTTCAATTAATCTCAATCACACGTCTTTACTGCCTTTAAATTACTGAGGTGGGCAAACATGACTAAATCAGTCTTTTCACTTTTCCGGCAGTAGCAGTTTCCAAAAATTAATTGTGCATTTGTTTATTGTTCTGACAAAACAGTGCAGAGCGCTGCTTTCTTGTTTTGAAAGAATACCAATGCAAATTCATTAGACACTTTTTGAAAAACTAACAAAATCGAACTGGAAAGAATGCAACTTGTTCTAAAAGCGGGTAGACATTTTATAGCCGATACCAGGGGATCAGTGCAACTCTAATGATTAAAAGCATACATACCGAGGCCATTGATGTTCTCAGAATCAATAATTGTAATCCTAGTCTTCATAGTGATAGGAATGCCCATATACTTCAGATATCTATCGCCATACCAAATCAACAACTCGCTTCCTTCGTAAATATCTTTAGATACTTCATAGTAGAGGTCATTTCCTTCCTGCACCAGAATCAGGTTTTGCTCTCCTTCGTGTCTTGCACACTTCACAAACTTCATCCAGTTATTGCTGTCTTTATTGCCATCAATGTAATGGATCAATTCTCCGTCTTGAAATATCTAAAAGCAAATCAGAACTGTCGAGTTAAAAGGCGGGAACATGGTGGAAAACGTTTTTCAAAGTGATGGAACTTTTACTTTAAGATTCAGAATTACACCGAGTTAAAATTTGTCTGGATAAATGTTTTTAATAGTCCATTTGCATGATGGCGTCATTTTACTACCACTACCAAAATGCTTCGCGAATTTTCTTTCTTATTGAAATTTGTATTTCCTCATGAGAATAGTAAGACAATGGGTGCTAATGAACCAAACAAAAGAAAGTGTGCAAGGGATTCTGGTAGTAGTAGTAAATGACGCCATAATGCAAACGGCCTATTGTACAAAAGGAGCCGGGGATGGCTAGTCACTTTCCCACCACCCGTACTCATTTACTTTGTTGTGTCATCAGTTCAAGATTGTCATGTTGAAAATTTGTAACTTATTTTAATAAAAAAATAAAAAAGCACTTTGGTGTAGGTGAATGAAATCATATCGCGTGATAAAATTGTAACTAACCTCCCATAATGCATTGCTGTTCCGAAGTGCGCCATCATCAGGATTAATTGTTTGGCCAGTGTACGGACCATACCGCGTTCCCTTTGCTATTATGTTCTGGACACTAAACACGCCTTTTACATCTGCTCCTGGAAGCGATGTGGTGATAATTCTTAGTCCTTCTGGCAAGATGTTCTGCTTGGGCTCTGTAAAGTCATCTACAGTTTGATGTTCTATAGAAGGGAGCGTATGACATACTGGAACTTGATGAAGCCATGGCAACCAGTTGCGGTTGGTCAGTTGAACACTGGAACTTCGAATTTCTTTACCATGAAACAAAACATTTGAAAAGAACATAATTAAAACCAGATTTTGATATTCACACCAACGAGTAAGCGACTCATGCAGACCAGAAATATATAGATGACCGAGGAACACTAACAAGTCATCAGCATCTCGGTGCATGTTTTTCATTGTAAGTCCAAAAAGGGCGTAAAAGGGCAAAAACGAATGTATCATTCTAGGCAGCTTACCACTGGGTACTTGTTTAAAGTCAATATCCGATAAAGCATGTGCTGTAGATGAGTTGCCTGTGAAACCACGAATGTATCCGTACAGGGCGTTGTCGATTTCTTGCTGAGAAAAGCCTTGCACAAAGTAGGCTGACTCCATCTCGACAAACTATGTTTCTTTTAACACTGAAAAATTAAGAAAAAACGGCTTTAAATATACCCTAAATGATGTGTGTAGTAGTAGTAGTAGTAGTAGTAGTGGTGGTGGTGGTGGTGGTGGTGGTAGTAGTAGTAGTAGCAGTAGTAGTAGTAATAGTAGTAGTAGTAATATCAAAATGAGAAAATTCTACATTTAGATATAGATATATATGTGTGCGAATATATATTTGTTTATATATATATATTAGCCTATAAATTAAAAGTGTCATTGTAGTAAGTGAACCTATAGAAAGTGCGCGACGTACGAAGTACCTTTCGATTCTTCCACTACTATTATATATCTTCTATTCCCATATAGGTCTTTTTGAGTTTAGTAACATGTGTCCGTCTGTCTGCTCAGCTTGTCTATTCCCCCGTACTCACTCATTTTTAAAGACATCTAAGAATTTCGATTAAAGTAAAAAGCAGTTGAACCCATTTCAAAGGAAGAAGAAAAGGCGGATATAAAAGCATCTAGATCAAGTGATTTAAACAATAGATTTTAATGGCACCATCGTTAATCACAATTCCCCGCAGTAATTACTTGGCTTGAAGTTTATTTTTTGGCCATTCAAAGCGATTATACAGCAGTTAATTAAGAAACTCATCTAGATTAATTATGCTATCATGAACTCAACCAGCGAGTGCTGTGAATCGATTTAACACTGACACAATAGAGAACTAAAAAACGTTGTAAATAGATGACAACAAATTAAATGGCATATTAGTGAGTAAATGGTAAATTCACAGAACTGTTTATTCGATGGTTTGTCCGAATCATCAGGGATCATTTGTTAAGTCATTATCTAATTGAAAAGAGTCACTCAGTATGATATCTTATTAAGTAAACTGTGAAAGGTATAACTTGGAGGGCATCGATTATATCATGTAATGTCAGCCGAATGGGATAAATACAACAAGTTAAATAATAAGTAACCGTTGGAAAAGACAATGCACCAATAATATAGTGAGTGACCTATATAAACTAGAGCAAGCAGAAAAACATGAGAAATAAAGTTCGGAAGAGAGCCATAACTGCAAGGCTTGTTTTTTTCTGCCATGTGTAAACTAGCTAGAATGTAGTAAAACGGCCATCGGCGTGGTCAAAATTTTATTTTAAAAGGCGTACTCCTTTGCTGTCTCTTAGAGTAACAACCTACAGTTGCCCAAGGGGTAAAATGTTCTCTTTTTGAACTGTTGTTTTCTTTGAATATACCAACCAAAATATAATTAATACCAGAACAGGTACTGGAATAGGCAGCCAATTTTCACTGTTAAAATACGATACATGCACTAAAAGGGCTCTGTCACATCCGAGTCCATCGTAAGTTCAGGGGAAAAAAATTCTATACTATTCGAATTCAGTCTCTTGTGTTCAAAAAATGTCGTAGTGAATATAAGCATACAGCATCAACAAACAATACTATTTTTCTTACCTGGAACGCTTCTTTCTGTTTTTAGATTTTCTATTTCAGTTTGACAAACTATCTCCTATGCCTGATACACTGAAAATAATTCGGACTTGAAGGTCAGTTCCGTTTTATCCTAATGTTGTCACGTGACAGGCTGCATGCCAGGTTAGAACCAGATGTTGTCAAAAAGGCTCGCGCTGATGGCATGGTCTATCAGAGGTGATATGTTAAGATAATAAAACAGTGGTCTTACTATCATTAAACAATTCCCTGCAATTAACTCTCTATTTCATGTTTTGCCATTATTGACATCTTTCGAAAATGATTTCAAAGTAGTTTTTTTAGACATCAACTTTACCTAACTAATGCTCTTTCTGCTCTTGACAAATCCAACCAAGAAAAAAACACTGATTGTTAGAGCATGCATTATTAATCACAGAATTTGTAAAAGATTGAAAATATTTCTTTGCTTGTCGTTATTGTGGATTCTCATCCGACTCGTTGTTACCCACAAAAAACTTCATTAGCAGGGCATCAGTGACACATTTAAACTTTTATCTCGATCGGAGTGAATATACTTCACGCGTTTCATAGATTTATTATTCATTTTTTGGTAAACAGGATATTCGTTTTGCCTTATTTTGAATGAGATGGCTAGACCAGTAAGAATAAAGACATTATGAAGAGGTAGAGGTTAGCTTTGCCTTGATCACTGATGATCTTATGATGAACCTTTAATGACTTGATTTTTCGGCAACCGACTCACTACTCAACACTACTTTTGTAACACGTTCTCGAGGGTTTGTTTAAATTCTTAGTCAGTGAGTCAGTAACATCCAGATGTAAAGTTGTGATTCAGAAGAACAGAAATAAAATAAAACAGTATGACACTCTTACTATTACTACTACTACTGTGTAATAATTATATAATAACATGACTGGTTCGAGACATTTCTAACGGAGGAGTTTCGTATTTAACTTTTAGTTTGTTGGTTAGAACATGTTGGTGGTCGCCATGCATCTGCTTACATGCTACTCAAGTGACGAAGCATTAGCCGATACGGAAGTCACTACGGCAAATGAAAAAGGTTACGTGTCTGGTGGGTATTACCAAGTTTAGGTAATTCAATGACGTGCCAAAACTCCATTTGAACCCACCATTCTATATTCACCACTATGAGACGTTTTTTTTGGATATCTATCTCGGCTATTCATCTTACCGGAACGCACTTAAGACTATTTTCAAAAAGAAAAGAAGAGTAAGAAACCTCTTTGGTCCCACACTTCTTTAAAAGCCCCGGAAAGCATTTTTTTGGTCTGTGCTCTAAAGTTACTGACGAGAAAAAGAATGGTAAAAAATAATCCCAAGGTAGGAATGACTAAACCACCACTGCAAATGACAACCCAACGTCATAAATAATGCAGAACCCAAAACGCATCATTAAATTTATGAAGCTTTGCTGAGATTCACTATTAGTTAACCTAGAAAAAGTATCACGGTTTGCAACTTTCAAGCCAAGTTGTGACCAAAATAAATTGAAGTAATTGTTCATCATCATAAAGCGAGCAATACATAGCCAGTAGACTATGACAGCTGTTGTTCACTAAATCTAAAGTCCATTATAGACCATTGGTAATGTCCCACTACGGCATCCGCTATACGCCTGTTTCGAGCTTAACTTCATTGAACTCCATTAGAGGACAGTATATTATGTCTGCAGGGTTTGGTTATTGGGCAGAGAAATATAAAATTCTTTGAATTTAAATAGTTTTTGTTATCAATGTTTGGCCAAAACATGTTGTCTAAAGCGAGTCACCGTGGATTTTATTCCTTTCGGCATGTTCATACTTTCCATAGTTTCGAAGTTCAGTACTACTAGACTTCCAAGATAGAATAGCTGGACTTTATTTTATATATTTTCGAGCAAGCGGCCTTGAATCGTTTCTATAATTCTTTGAACTATGGACGTGTAGTTAACAAAACAAAAGAAGATTCACTTTTCACCTTTAAACAAACAAGATGATATACTTGATGTATAATGTTGTATGTGTAGAATTCTAAATATATCAGCCTCATGTTTTCGCTGTTTTTATTTCGTTTCTTTCTTGGCTTTACACAAAACATATCGAAGAGAATACACTTTGGCTTTGACGGCGGCGAAATTCACTGGGACGATCGTAAAATATTCGGACCACGGGTAGTCCATAGGAGATACAAAACCAAAAAAAATTAAATGAAAGGACAACAATACTACCGAGAAAAGAGAAAGAAAAAGGAAACAATCTATAGAATATGCGGCATAGTTTTGTAAAACCATCATACTCATGCTTTCCAACAATTCGTTTATTTTTACAATATAGCAACCAATAACCAGTTTAAAGAAAATTAATATAATTGTTTAAATGATATTGAAAGAACAGCTTTTTTTGCTTTATCAGAAATAATAAGCTGATTGTTGATTTCCAAGAGTTGATTGACTGCAGGAATTTTCCCCCCAAAAGATACTTATCTCCCTCTTTAATTTTTAAATTCACTTTTGCACCCTGATAACCGTAAAGAACTAAAGCAGTGACGCTTTACTCACAATGATAAGAGTTTGGAAAACCAACTGGCTTATGTAATCTTATTTTCCCCCCGAAATTTTGCATTTTTAATTAATGATGGGTTTGTTTTCGATCCGTTTTTTCAAAACGTTGCTTACTCGTCAAGTTATGAATTTTTGTGCTTCCTACATACGAGTTGTAGTATAGCTCATCATAATCAAAATGATTATAAAGAAAAGGAATGGTCATTCTGTAAAAACATGCTATTCTATTTTTGAAGAGTTTCTAAATTAAAGTTCTTATGCAACATGCTTATCACTCAGGCATTTATCACCATCTTCATCGTCGTCATCAGCAACAGCAACAGCATTTGCTCGGAAATAAAGACTAGTGAACAACAATAAGCGGCCACCGTTAGCCACCCCTAATACCGCTCCGAACAAACAGCAAAAGATCACATACCAAAGGGTTCCATGAAAAGTATTTCTTACAAGAAAATTACTCCATGAATAAGACTGGGAATTAGAGTGCGGTGAGATTTACTAGATCATTGTCACAACCATAAGAACAATTTATTAACTAACGAGCTGGTATCATGACATCAATGTCCTATCTGGTATGTTCTCGTAAATATGTCCTACATAGTTGGCGTTTAGAGATTCGTGTGATAGTAGTGCTTATTTGATCGATCTTGGTTTAGTTGACCATCTTTGCTGCATGGCCGGAGAGCAGTACGTCTATCTACTTAAGGACTAATCATTATTTCTTAAAGGCTTCATTAACCATTCAGGGATGACCTTTTTAATAATTGAACTTGTTTATTGTCCCCCTGTGATTCCAGACCTTCAAAGATTAAACACAAACCTTATATTCTGTTAAACATTTCATATCGGCAAGAAATGAATGACCATGATGAAGAAAAAGAAAGTGCTGGTCCAAGTCATTTTTTTTTCCATCACTATTACTTGGTACACCAGAATGTGTAAGTGAGTGCCTGGTGATTATGCGGCTGAATATCGAGCAACGTTTAGAAATGGACGTGAATAAATCAGCTAATTCGAAAGCAGCTAACCACATAACCCACTTTAGAGATTGTGCATAGGATATTACCTTGACTGTTAATGTCAACCCTTTTTCGGCTTTGGTGCATTATTATACATAACACTAGAATACAATATGCGAATAGCAGGAGCAATCTGGTGTCAAAATCGAGCCTTTTTACATAACAAGAAAAAACTTTAGGTAAACTAATGTCAAAAGTAGAAAGTGGAATTAGAATTGATAGTAGATAAACGATGATCACAACGTGGAGCTGCTTGTTGTCTTTGACATCCCGAGCCTAATTTACTCCCTTGGTGAAGTTATCTATAGTGCAGGCCTAGGAAAGGCTTTGTGGTCAAGGCCTGCAGTACAGATGGCCAAAGACTGTTTCAGTAATACTCTGAACTTTCCTAGTGTTAGTTTACAGAGTGATGTCACTTCAACTCGAACTTGGTACTGCCAAATAGTAGTTTCGTTTTTGTCATGCCTTTTTCAAACTTTATATTTTTAAAGATGATGGATGCCCAAATACCTTTACATGGTTAAGTATCTATACGTGTAGCCAAGTTTGAATAAACCACTCGCTCACTCATTCATTCATTCATATTTAAACTGGATTGTGAACACACGAGGTCATTAGCATTTGCATCACAGAAGGCATCATTTTACCACCAAGATAGCCGACAGCTTTGTGATAATGAAACCCTATTATTTCAATTAACCTTCCGAAGTCTTACTGTTTAAAGATCGTAGTTTGATTCCCCTTCCTTGATTCGACTTTCAGCACAACTTAACTCAGTCGATCTCAAACACCTTGGACTCAAAATAAAACATAAAAACTCATCCCAAAAAATTCAATGCTATCTAGGAATCGGATTATCAGACTAGCTGTACTTGATATGGTGCTCTGCGTCAATAGCAGGGTATGCTTGTTAGGTATTTCAACTGAATAACTAACCACATCATTGGGCGAAGGCAGACACATTGGCAGTATTCTGTATGAACTAAATGCGACTCACTGCTGGCCAACATCACGTGGTTTCAGTAGTAAAACACATCAATGGCAAAATCACAACCCAACGAACAATTTCAAGACTTATGATGACAGTCTTTTTAAGGTTATTGTTAAACATACATTCTAAGCATTTAGAAGCTTACTAATTCTAAAATCAACTTAACAACGCCATTGGCAACTAAAAATAGTTCCAAATGCGAGGAAAACATGTCAGTGGAAGGATAGATGTGGGTTTGGTTTTGACTGACAGATTTGATTAAAAGATTTCATTCTACTATGAGTACTGACACCACCATCATCTAATCCAGTCGGCTTTTGCTGCTCATTACAATCTTATTTTCGACTAGAACTCGATCGTTTATCTTAATGACAGTGCGTTCACTTTGCTGTTGGCTCAAATTTTGGTGCTGTGAGCCGATTTCGTGATATTCAAAGCCAAGCTTCATTTAAGGTCATCATTTGGTCACAGAAGTCCGCCATGGGAGAATATTTTCTAACATTCCGAAAGACCAGAGATACATAATTAATACCCTGAATCTTATTTTGTTTGTCTTGATTCTAGATCATTCTCGATCCCCCGATTTTACTAGTAGGTAAAGAACACGTTGATGTCCGTCTGCAACATTCCACCACTTGTTTGCAGTCAATGTGGAATCTGATAGTAATAGTAATACCCCGGCGGCAACTAGCTAGCATTAACACCTACTTATTCCTAGCCATTACCAGTAGTTTTGATAATAAAAGAGTCCTGTCTTATCTCCTTTATTTGAAGTCCAGTTACATCTTACCTTTAGCTATAAACGACAACTATTTTAAACCCGCATCAGTTGAGGAACCGAGATTCTCTATGACCCGGTACTTGGTGCACAACCTGTATGTGATGTAAGAGAGTGGAACGGTACAGTTTTGCAGCAAGAAAGACTCCAACCTTTGGATTACTAAATTCTATATTTTCGGTGTATTTTGTATGTTTTTGTAATCTTAGACTTTGGCGATTTGACATGAAATCAATTTAGCCTGACACTAAAACATTTTCCATTCTCTAACCTTCCAGAACATATTCAGGTAAGGCGTCCGCATTCTGTAAACAATGAACCGCAGGGTCTGGTTTCTGAGAGGCGTGCCCCGTGACTTATATTACGACGCTTTGAACACTTCTATTTTTAAAGTACCACCTTAAAGTAAAGTAAAAAGCAATCAACATCTTTATCTTTTGTCGAGGGACGCAACGGAAAATATTTCGCAATCCCGAAAACATCATTTTTTGAAGCTCTACAAAGTTATAATTTGATTGCAATTTCTTTCACTCAAAATATAAACAAGCATTTTATTTTGCAAATAAATTGTTCATTTTTTCACACTTTTTTTCTTTTTTTTTTCACATCTCTTGTTCTCAAACAGTCTTTTTTCCACTTTTGAGCACAATACAAACAAATTTGCCTCTTTTTAATGTTCCCTTGTTGGAGTTCACCGAGTTTGAGGACGTTTAGTGGCTCACACTTGTCGTGCACAACTACTATCTGTAACTTTAACTATGGAAAACAGCTATTGTTTCATGCTAGCTTTCCTTAAGGTCAAGACCTTCGTTAATCCATTCTATAGTGTGGAACTGCGATTTGCTATCACATCAACCAATTAATTAAACATACATTTTGTGATGAAGTAAATCTCGCTGATTAGAACGACAATCATATATAACGCACGCACCATTGTTTGCTGTTTTATTAACTTTTGAAAGACTTTTGTCATCAAGGGGTTCACGAATATTGCTAGATAAAGTATTCGTACTTAAGCATGGACAACTCACTTAACTTTGAAGAAAACTTGAAAATACAACAACTTCATCTTATGATTGAAATTACCAATAATTACAAGAAAAAATGCTCATAATGATCAAATTAGTCAACCTTATTAATCAAGATCTTACCAACTTGATGTCAGTTCAGTCATTAGAAGTTTATTATTTGGAACATGTCGACAAGCACCATGAAATGCTTTCATTCATGTACTCAGTTCGTATACAATACCGTGAAATGTCCAAAGGGAGGGAGGGTTAGCAGTCTTCAACTGGTTCTGGCGGAACTTGGGATTTGTTGGTTATAATAACCGGATGCTTAAATTTACATTAAATCTATGTTTGCTTCAGCCAATTGTGTAATTTCTAAAGTTTTCTTTTTTAAAAGAAAACCCACAGCGAAGTATAACGATTTTTCTATCATTTTACTTGATCAGTTCTTTTGATGTAAATATGATTATTCCTTTGATTTGCTTCAGTAACCGTCCGAGAAAAAGTTTCACCATTTGAGGTATCTCGCTTTGTTTTCGATGTAGTTGTGTAATAGCCTGTTTAACTGACCAAGATGGTTCAACAGACTGAGCACAGATTGCAGTAACCACAACATGACTGTAAAGACAGCGTCAAGACATGTTAATTGCCAAATAAGTATCATGATAGCAGTGAGTTATATATGTAATACGAGAATCCAAACCCTGACACAAAGCGAGCTTTGGTAAAGAGTCACAGCAGATAGCACGATCTTAAATCCAATGTCAAAAGGCTTAGGATCCAGTTAAATAGTTTCTTTTGTACTGGACAATGAGTGTTATGGATCTCAAGTAGCCTAGAGCTTGACAAAGCATAAAATTTGCTTGTATTAAGTTTAGTAATTAGAAAACAATTTTTTTCTAATTCACCAACAAAAACTATGTACCCAAAGTACTCTTGAAAGTTAACGCACTGGGAATATTATTGACTACCAAACAAAATGAAAATCGAATGAAAAAAGACATGACTTAGAGAATGTTAAAATCCACAAGTGAATCTCTTTTTAGCAGCCATTATTTTCTAGCAAAAAATCAGTCATTTGGACTCGTTTGGTGTTAAAACAAACCTCAGTAAACAAATCAATCTTTTTTACTGATACGTTTGATGCGATAAATCAACAAAGTCAATAAAACACGCTAATGAAGAACTAATAAAGTCCTTCAAGCAGCTTGGGCCGAAGCACGTTGCCTATACAATGTCTTTCCAAAGACACTGTCACTTCGGGAGTCATTAAGGCAGATGGCTATTGATTTTATTTATTGTGTTACCAAGCCCATTACTGACGTGATCGTTGGTAGGACCAGTGGTATTCATCTGGCGAGCATAGCTTTAACACAATTCATTTGTAAACCGTGCATCAACAAGCTTACATTACTCAACCGTAGTGACTGCTTGTGGCTTTTTTCCTTGATTTGATATGAGCGGGACTCTAAAAGCCCGAAAACCCAAGCAAAATGAAGTACTATCTTATGTTTGACAAAATCCCGGTGCGCCAGCCGGTAGTGGTCTCATTTCTGTACGTCTTGTGGCGTGTTCTTTTTCCACGTCAATTCTATTGATGTGTAACTAAGCACGACTAAGTACAGAAGGAGTTTTCTGTCTTTAATAAGTGTTTTTACATTGTCTTTGTAAACATGAACACCGCGTACGTCATGTACTCCCTTCAATGAACTGAAGTTATGCAATCAATCGGCAATAAACATGGCAATAAGGGCAGCCACGACACACGTATTCCTGTTCTTGTTCTCCTGCGCTTTCGTGTTTGCATATCAATTGCAAACTTCATGCTTAACCTAGAAAACGAATATAAAGTTTTATTTAGAATTTTTTTTTAATGTTTGGATGATAAAAATGAATCATCAAAGAAAACAGAAAGACTGTGATCGAAGACTAATGCCTCTAGGACTTACTCGTTTTGTAGTAAACAATGCCGCCGCACTTCGATCAAGACCCAAATACTCATGGAGTAGAATTGGTTTAAATTTGTTCAAGTAGTTCAAAGAGTTCATTGATTCTGAACAACAGGGTTTTTATTATAATTATTTATTGTTTTTATGGCATTCTCGGCATAATCAAACTTGTCTCCCCTATCTCATTTACAATTCGCTAGCGTCCAGGTACACTCGATCGGGGAACGCGTTCCTGTAATGCCGGTGTCAATAGTGCATCGTCTAGAGTAAAGCCTAAAGAAAAAAACATTCTTTCAGGATGTTGTTTATGACTCTCTAGCGCCAAGGAAGGTAAAAAGTAAACACTAAGATCGAAAACTTTATCCTATCACTGCAACAAAGATAGACAATAAGAAAAACAATATTTAAATAGTGAATATGTGGATTTATTCCCTGCTAGCAGATCAGAGTCTCCTTTCCTTTTTTCTTCGCTGGATTGGCATTCGCGAGGAAAAGGAGACTCTGCCCCGATCCGTTAAATTATTTTATCTGACCGCCGTCCATGGTCGTGGACGAATAAATCGGTTTCTAAACCGTTTTTTTATTCAGTTGGACACTTATACGCATGATAACCGAAATGTATTTTATCAATAACTGCTGACCACTGTTTGTTGCCTAGTAACGCTCACGCATGCGAAACAAGGAAAGTGTCGGATCGGGAGACGGAGTCTCCTTTTACTCGCGAACACCGATCCAGCAAAAATAAAGAAAACGAGACTCTACCAGCAGGGAAGGCGGCTTTTTTTTAATTACTGAAGCTTGAGTTTAAACTTGAACTTGAAAATTCCTTCTTTAAAATACTTATTCTTCTTCCTATGGTAACTCCATGCATACCAGAGTTAGTAAAATCTCTTCTATTGTTCGGTCAATTGCATCGGCTGTTGTTTTTTTTTCTTTTCTTCTTCTCAATGTTTTTGAACAGGGACTTGATTAATGAAGTAATGTTCGTAAACAGAATGATAGCGCTTTCTATTGTTCTGCGGCATATCGCTGCCTCACATCAGAATTTTGAGATACGATTTCCCTACTGGGGATGTATCAACCTATGGAGAACATGACTTTGTTTGTGATAAAATATGAATTGAAAGTCGCTTCTTGAGACTTTTTCTTTTGAATTGCGAGATCAGCCAATCACAGGGCCCAAAGACAATAGAAAGGAAAATCCCTAAAACTTGTCATTTTCCTCACATAGAATTTCTGTGGTATTGAAGCACAGAAGATTTATCTCTAAAAGAGAGTGTGTCAGTAGTTAAATAACAAAAAATATACTTCTCCACGATTTTTCGATAATGATTGACAATTACTACCTTTCTGCGCATTCCTACCGTTCATGTTATTCCTATTACACGGATCATGATTCTGACTGAACAAATAGAAGTTAACGGTTAACTGACTCTTAATTTGTTATTTTGTTATTGCTTGGACCACTTGTAAAATGAAGTAGTAGTTTATTAACATTCGGATATCCCGATTTTCCGACTGGGGGCGAGCAAGCCTAGCATTGTCCTTTCCAAAATCGATCTATGTATTTATTAATAACTTAGTTTCATGAAAGAATTAGTATTTTTAGAAATTCACTTGTTTTTATTGATGGTTTTCAATCATTCCCATGAGAGTGAGTAGAACAAAAGGTCCACCAGTCACGGTGGTGGTTTTCTTTTGTCAAGTTCACCAGCAATGGCTGCCTGTCTTTTGTTTAACTGTCTCTCCTGGGAATGGAGAAGAATATACCAGTTTCACGTTCGATACAAACCGCCGTTTTTTGAAGAACACAGACTCATTTGTACAGGCTTAGCCTCGTTTATAAGTCAACGACATCATTAAAAGTCCGTGGGATTTCAAAACATTGGTATAGAGGTTTTTCATGTGACGTCATGGCAGCCATGTTTAAGGGCAAAACAAAAGAAATTTTCT
>OCZR010367244.1:1113-12787 GCA_900234385.1 Anemonia viridis | reverse complement strand
AGTGTTACTCCAGATAGGAAAAAAATAGGGTGTAGGTGCACTTTAAGAACGCAGGCTAATAAACAATGGTTCGTTATAGAAAATACAAAACATTACATTATTTCCCTTAGCTACCATATGTACCCAGGAGTTTTTCAACATACCGTCCTTCACCCCCTTTAAATGTTTATCCCCTTCAATGCAATGGAGACAGTATGAGTGTGGTTTCTAGAAATATTGCAGGCTTAAAATGTATGACCATTTACAAATAATAATAAGTCTTATTATTATTATTGGAACTTTATTTAATTCAAGCGTCCTCAAGTTATATAACATTCTAAATTTGACAAACATTATACAAAGAGAGAACATGCTATGTTCCATATTTGTATTTTTTGCCTGAATTGTAATCATAATAAAATGTATTGATTGGCTTAAACCTGCTAGGGGCTGAACAGGCCCGGGGCACTTTTTGGGAGGTTGGTTTTCTGTCTGTACACCATTCAGCTGAATGCCATCTTTCAATGCTTAGATAATGAGCATCTGTATTAACTGCTTTGTTCTCTGTGTTGGCCAGTGTTTCTAGTGTTTTGTCATTAGGATGGGATTGCAAATCTCCCGACCCATCATCAATAACAGCCAACATGTTTAATTCATTATCCTCATCATCTACATCATCTGAAAGAAATTTAGAAATCATCTTTTACTAAAATATTTAATGTAGTCCATAGAATGTTGTTACACTGTGGTATACATTGGTAGCACATTCTCCACTTCCTAAAAACGTCAACAAATCTTGCATCCCTTCACTTTCCCAAAATGATGTCATCTCCAATGGGAGAGCTGGGAGCCTAAAGGCAAACTTCCTGTTTAACTAATTTCTTGATCTCATAGCTAAGGTGCGATATTATTCTAAGATGCTTCTGGTATATTGTTATGAATGTTGACATCCTTCCAGATGATATTCACACTTCCCACACAATACCTTATGACAGTATTAAAGGTTCCAACATCTATCTACCTTAGTGGGGCATACTGGTATTATTATGACTTACCATATGACTGTTTTATCCAATTATTCTCTTTGATAAAGAATGTTTTAAGGTCAGCTTTGGGGATGTAAACCCCAAGTTTTGAAAAGGTTTTGGAATCAAGAAATCTTGTGCTGAAAAATAGAATAGCACTTTGATTTTTAGTATCACTTTCAGAACTCTTTTATTTTCTGATAGAAACACAATATAAAATGCTTACTTGTTATAACGAGCACCTATCAAAAAACTGTGCATTGATTCTCCTTTGGGGGTGACTCTGGAAGTAAATAAATGACAGATAATATTAGGAAAAGATTTTTATTTTTAATGAGTCTACCTTAACTTCCTATTAATTTCCAAGTTCAATGAAAAATGTATTTCCAAGGTTGACTTACGGCTGGTAATGATGTTCACCTTTATATGGCCTATAATCTTGACCTATATAATACAAGAAGGATAAACATGTATTTACCATTTTACAAAGCAAACACATTGAAATAAGTTTATTGCTGTACTTACGAATTTTACAGAGTCTCTTTTTGGTATTAGCTGACAAAGTAGTTCGTGACGAGGATTTGGATGAGCTTGCAGAACTCAATGAGTCACAGGAATCAGACTTTTTGCGCAGTAGACTTGATTTAGTTTGTCTTCCATGCTTCGTACCTACTTCTGCCGCAGACACAGGCCTGTTGGCATATGCATACACCGTGCTGGCTGTCTTAGGCCTGTATGGTTGCTTAGGTGATTTTCCTACATCAGGCATCGTCTGATAATCCAAAGTAGAGTAACTTGATGCATGTGGCCGCCGTAATGCTGAACCTACCAGGATGTGCTATATGGAGAGTTATATCACATTTAATGGAAATTAAAAACATAAGAGAGTTCACTTGATAGATAATCACATTCCACCCTCTACTATATTTGCAAAGTAATTTGGTGTTGCAAGCAGTTTTCAGGTTTTTTTATTTACAAAACAACAAAAACACAAAATGCATTGTGACAATTTATTAGGATCCCAAAACCCAAGAGCTTCATTTCTTCATTTATACTGCTTGTCTGCACTTAATTTCTTGTTTACTAAAGACCTTGATCTAGACTTCCCATCAAATACATAAGGGACCCCAATGAGTCCAAACACATGGGCCCCAGGACACACATTACAAAATCCTAGTACAATCCATGGGTTTGGAAAAATGGAAACATTTAGCCATCTCATCTACCCAAATATTAAAATGCAATAAATAATGTTAAAAACTATGGCAATTTACCTGGGAATCATAAGATTTTATGGCATCATCAATTGATATACAATTATGTATTGTCTTGTCGGAGCATGATGATGTTGTTCTTGTTCGATGTGCTGTTCTTGAAGAGCTTCTTGGTGCATAAGCACTCAAAGAAGCTGCAAAATTATAAGAGTACAGGCAATATATGCATATCTAAAAAATTGAGCCTTAGCATGTCATCCTATTTTTCTTCCGTTCATCTCTCAAACTCTTCTGTTTAAAGCTTACCCCAAGAAATCCCATCCTCAATGTCTCAAAAAAATAATATCAGGGAAAAAACAAATAATGTAAAATTTCTTTAGGTTTTCCAAGTTTGAAATTTTCGATTACAGCTAGAATAGGTTTTAAATATTTTTTTTTTTACAAATTATGTTACGAAAAGCAGCATTAATTGAAAAATCAATGGGTGATCATTTTTGAGAGATAAATTGTTATCACTACTACAAGATAGTATTCCAATTAACACAACTATACAATCATGGATATCAGATTTAATCAATGTTTAAGTGTTAATGTTTTTATTATAGTTTTTAAGATAACCTTAACTTTCCCAAGTTAACTTATCAAAGTTTTATAGTTCAAACGCAAGTAAACAAATTTGAGGATAGGAAATTATTCTAAACCTATTAACACTTGAAGCAATATCAAATATTAAATAAATGGATATCGTGAAACATAGAAATCAAAAGAACAGCCCTGTAGACATATCTTTACAATCAAACACAGTTTTAACTAAATTCTTGTTGAATTTTTTGAAGTTTTTTTTTCCACTCACCTCGAACTTCTTTGCGTCGTTTGTTGGTCGAATTGCCCGGTAATTCAAACTCAAAGTACCGCATTTGGCTAATACATGCATGTAAATCCCTCATTTTATTCTTACTTTTAGAAAAAACATTTATTTTTTAGCAGTATTTCTTGAAAATTGAGCTTTGACTTTCATCCCAAATCCAAACACAAGAACACCTGAGGTGAAAGAACGTGTTGCCGTGGTAACAGGTCAATCGATAATCTATTAATTCTCGACCCGATTTGCATGATGGGTAGTGAACGCTAAAAATTTGCAATTTTTAGGGACTGTTCATTTATCACGTCACAGGGGGGGCTGGTGGTTTTTGTGGGGGGTATATTTTATGGAAAATGTTTTCTTGGGGGGTAAAATTTAATTTTGGAAGTTTTATACATATGGGAGGTTAATTTTTTTAAAATGAGGAGGGGGTGGGTAAAACTTTACAGACTTTTTTTGAGGGGGGTAGCTTTTTAAAAACAATACTTTCTACAAAAACCACCACCCCCTGTGACATAATAAATGAACAGTCACTTATTTGTTCAAAATTAATTTAATATTCAGTGTATTTATGTGTCAACGCATCAATTTCCCGGGTTTTTTCAAAATTTTTACGTAGTTTATTTTTCTACATTATCATGAAAATATCAGCTACCAAAACGTTACTCTTACAGAGTTTTTAAACTCATTTGAAACATTTAAAAAAATTGCAAAATTGTTGTTTTCAACCCGACTTCCATAAATTGTTTTGTTTTTTTATTGATAATCGTTCAAATCAACTGTTGAATGAAAAAAAAATTATTGACAAATATTAAACCATCAAAATTGATAAAATTATAAATATATAGATAAAAATGTTCATTAAAAATGTGGTCACCATGTGTATGGGTTGAACTGTTGAATTTTCAATTTTTAATTGTTGAATTTTTAATTTGAAAATCACTTGCTGAGTTGGATGTGCTAAAAAATGAAAACTGACATTTAGTCTATTTTCTTTCGATTAGCTAATAATCTGTTGGCAAAACAGTGCGGTCAAGAGTCTACCTGACAAGCAATGTCTTCAGTTACATCAAGAACTTTCTTTCTTTTTATAAGTTCACCCCAAGATATAGTATCATTGGAAACTGGGAACCAATTAAACTTGCCGGCTTGGACTTTGGTATTGAGCTCAGTGGTAGTGCCACTTTCTAATGACAATGACTAGTGTTTCTACTATGACAATGAAATAGAAACCAAGAAGACTTACTTGGCAGTGGGTATAGTTTGCTTTCATTTATGATTTTAATCGTTAATGATATGTCCAAGGCCATCACTCTCGGTAGATTATAATTGATTTGAATAGGTATAATTTGATCAACACCGCCAACGGGCATGACTTGGAACTTCAGGTTGATTGATCAAAAAGAGCGGGGGGAAAAGCGTGACGCGTTTTGAATAATAAACTCAAGAGTCGGTGAATTCGGAAATGAAAAACACAAAAAGAGAAAGACCAAATCTAATATCTTGAAGTGTTTAAGCTTGAATTGCCATCCACTCGTGTTTCCACTTCAAATTAGACAAAAAATTGTGCTAATTGTAAAAATTGATTAAACCAATCTAACCTGTCAGGTTGGTCCTTGTGGTGCATATTCTGTTTAATTGGCTTCCTGTGGCTTATTAATAAGACATACGATCAAAAACATTCATGGTCTGTCAAATGTGAGCGTATCAAGAAATACATCTCACGACGGGTGCTTCGTGCTTCAGATCTAATATCAATTGACAGCAGAAAAGCTGGTGAAAAATAGAAACTTCGCCTGCAGCTATGGCTTTGTTTTCTGCCCGAACCCCTCACTGGAGGCATCGGTGGGCGAAGGACATTTGTGAAGCACCGTGAACAGAATTCTTACTTTATACTTCTATCAATTATACTAAAGTATCATAGGACTCAGGAAAAATCATTCTCGGCACAGATATCTCGATCAGTAAAGAAGAAAGGAATGAAAACGTCTTCATAAATTAAACCTATTATTATCGGTTTATTTGACTGAATGATTCAGCCCACATGTGCGCAACGGCTGATTCATTCCATTTTTATGCATATTTTTTTATTTGTAAAATTACTACTGTTCTTTTAGTTTCGTGAGTATATAACTGAGACACTCTAAGATTTCAAAAAAAACTCCTCAATGGTCTTCCTTCCTGGGGCAGTTTCCTTTCAATTGTTGATTTTTTTCTACTCGGTTGCGAAACAAAGCCAAGCAAGCGAGTGAAAGGAAATGCAAAGCGCTGTGTCTAATAAATACATGCCTGACAAAGACTCCTTGTTATGTCTTGAAACTCGGCGTAGCTTTTTGTTCAAAGTACTAGTCAATTCTTTAATCCTCTTATCACTGTTTGAGTATTTTTCGATTCACCTTATGTCGGTGTAGGTGAGCCAACTGGACAACTTAGACAAATTGGATTTATCTTTGAAAAACAAATACGAAAATCAAAGGAAGGAAAACCCTTAAGCTGTCATCAGTTTGAACTGGCTCGTTCCTCGACTTAAGACGTATTATTTATTTCGTTTTAGGATGATAATTTCCCTGTATTGTAATTGTTTTGGTCAATATTACACTTATCCAGACTCTAAACAAATAAAAAGGACCACCTCCAAGCTAACCTGTCATTCAATCGCTGGCTAAACAGCTGTACAAATCAAGCTCATAAAATGTTTCGAAACTATTCCACCCGCTTGGTTCACTTTCTTATTAGTTTTCCCTGGAAATAATCGAATCCGTTAATATTTGAATCTTAATGTTATAATCACGACTGATATGCAACCATACTCTACGCTATCATTGACATTAGACGCACAAAAATTAATTAAGAAGCGCATAATTCCGCGACGGGAACACCGGCTTGAATGGAGAGGCTCTCATAGTAAGACACGACATGTTTTGCTTTCCAATTATCCATCAGCTCAGCTTGACACTAACTCTTTAATCAAGCCACAAACAAGATGCTGTTATCCTGGGACGTGATAACAATGCTATGACAAAGGATCAAAAGCGCGGGAGGTATTCGTTTATTTTAATAAAATGTTAGCAATAAAAAAGTAATCAATTTGATTAGTCAATGACTGGAGTTTAATATAGAATTTTATAGGATAAGTGCCAAGGGTTATTTGTTCGGACGCTACTAGCTAGCTATGCATTGTCAGTGAAGTGTGGTACGTTGTACTGAGCCGATCTCGTGGCTGGGCTGGAGCACTAATTGGCTTCATTTGGCTCGTTTCGACGAGTGTTCAGAAGTCAACTGGTATTCTTGACATATCCACCTATTATTAGGATCTAGTGAATAGTGTTGATGTATGCTATACTGGGCCGCTGGTGACGGTGAACTGACAGTCAGTCAGTCAGTACTTCCCGTCCGTCCGCCGTGCGGTGCACTAGAATGGAAGGTCTAGCAGCGTTTGTTTCGAAATTCGACGAAAACAGCTCCAGAGAAAACAACGAATTCAAGAAAATGCCTCCAAATAACTATCGTATAAATCCTGAGAAAAAAGATTCGCGCTCAAACACCAGCCAGACTCTCCCCTTTAGCATTGAGGGAATTCTGGGTATTAGTGATAATGGCGCTACGAAGAGTACTGCTGGAGCTGCTGACACCAGACTTCACTCCACAGAATTAAAACAAGGTAAAACTCGATCTTTTTCTCCTATAAGTATATTTCATTTCAGTGCTCTGTTATAAATTTCTGTAAATGAGAATCAGTGAGTTGACAAGTTATTTTGTTCAATTCCGCTAGCTGTTGGCTGCTAGCTAGTCTGTACCAACAGTTTAGAATCACATCTTCTTCAACAATAATCACATTGTAAATTTTAACCTATTAGCTTATGAAAGACTGATTTACTTTATGAAAATCAAAATGTTTGTACAACATTAATATGTTGATGAAAATGTCTCCTCTCACAGTCAACTTCTGACGGAATTAAGATTTGGAAATTATTAATTTGTAAGCGTGAAAATAATCGGCTAGTCTTGACACAATCTTTACTATGTCAGAACTTGTAGATCTAAAACAAATGACTCTTTCGGCTTCAAAATAATATTTAAATAATGTCTTTAATCAATGAAAGTAAAACTGAGGTTTATGTAAACAAAGTAGGAGAGAATACGAATGAATGGCTGATTTTTAGATGCAGTAAGTTGGGTTGGGAGGAAGTGTCTGCCGAGCTCAAGGTGGATCAAAAGAGAGACTGTTTTCACATGGAAAAACTGCTTTTCATGCTTTTTAATGCTGTAATCATATCATTCCCATTCAATTCCTTTGGTTAAATAATTTACTGTTCCCTTAGTTTTTCGTAGTTTTCTACATTCAGTAGTGGTGTACAAACAATATAAAAAGATTACTGAAAACACATTAACATACATGCCTCACGATTCAACCACATTTCACCCATCCCTGTGCTGTTGAAACTTTCCTATATTAGCTCTAATTTATCGATATTAAGATTTCTTTACTTATTTACTTTATTTCCAAGTTACGACTACAGCTTTTACTAGCGAGTAAAGTTCCTGCATGACAGCTCTTGCTGATAGCCAACCTGAGCAAGCCCGACAGCTCTAGCGGGATATACAACATAATATCCGCAAGTACTAAGTGTCCAATCAATCGATTGAAAGTCTATTAATTATGGATCAATTTGCAAAACTGGGGTGATGTAGTGAGGCTAATGGACATCTATTTAAGAGAAATTAGAAAGTCAGTCTAATTGTTATTAATAACATTTACAAAAAGGTAAATATTTAAACTAAGTCCTGAAGTGTGATGAAACGATCGACCTCCATGCATGCGGCCAAACATCACACTCCATCCAATTCCTAATTCCAAACTCCCAAAAAATATAACAAAAAATACTAGACAATAACAGCAAATTCATATTAGTGGACAATTGCAGTTTTCATCTAAGAATCAACTATATAAATCATCTTCACTGCAAAGATATCATTGGGCTACATCTATAAGGATGGGAAAATTCCACAAGATTCATTTGTTCCCTTCAGGAATGTTGAGGATGGAACCGTCAAACACCACTAGATATCCTTAGCTAACAAGAAAGTCAGTATTTGTGGACGACACAGTTGTTTTATGCTAAAATGTCCGATTTCAAATTCTCTCATGTTAAAATATTAATATAATAAATGGAACTTTTTCCTTTTTTCATCTATATTTTGCCAGAATCGAGTTCTGCTAGATGGATGATGATATATAGACTTGTTTAGTATAAATTAAGGGTGTAATTTTTCGAAGCTCAGTAAGTAATGGGAAAATATTTGACTCTATGAAGTTGTCATATTCAATATTACCTTAGTTATAACCATCAATTAGTAAGCGATACCTATCAGCAAGCTTACTGTAGGAATTAATTGTTATTTCCCATCAATTGTTGTTTCTAACATGACTCGAGTAGGGGTAGCGCGCGTAATTCAGTCTTTATTTGATTTTGAAACAGAGCAAAATAAAAACGTCCATCAATCAAGAAAGAACTACGTTCTTGACAAGTAAATGTTGAAATACCGATGACTCTTGGTTGGCCGGATTAGCATGCATTTTTAACAACGCGCTTTTCTTATTAATTTTTGCAAAGGTATTTTTACAAAAGCTACTCTATGACGCGTGAGGTCGTTAGCGTGATCAGTCTAAACAAAGATTAGGAGTTTCGTGAGCACGAGTGAAATGTTGTCGTGTATTGATCCTCTTTTGCCACAGGCAGAGACTTGGAGGCTGAATATCATGATCCCCGGGACCGAGGCGTGATGGCCCAAGGCCTCGGAAAAATTCTCTGCTTATTTAAACATGGCAAGTTCCTAGACGCTCAATTAATTGCACTGACAGATGGTCTACAAGTAAATGTCAACGATTATTTGAAGGTTCTTAACCCGTAAATGGCACAATTCATCGTCGATTATATCAACTTATCATCATCGTATTTACCGACTTGATCCATGACTCTCTCGATTGAGGCATTTGCGACAATTTTTTCCGAATTCATTGAGAGCACGTTCAGAGACGGTTCAAATATTTCAATGAATTTTTTTCGGTATTAGCGCCGATCATTCTGCACGTCATAGGAATTCTTGGAGACAACTCAGGAACGTATCCTGCAACTGATCCGTTCTTTTCTGTTTTTCCCTTTTCGTATTCTAGGTAACGACACGTCTAAGTGTTCATCACGAACCCGCCCTCCGAGGAACAGAAAGAATTTCACAGGAGAACAGCTGAGGGAGCTGGAGAGGCTTTTTGATCAAACTCACTATCCTGATGCTCTGACGAGAGAATCTTTGGCGAAAAAACTGGGGCTGTCCGAAGCACGTGTTCAGGTAAGGAACATGCACTAGCAGGACATACAGTAAAGGACAGCATATACTGACGTACATGCATACCAAGTGCACAGGTCAAGTATACAGGACAGCAGGAATACCACTGTGACGGTGCTTATAGCTGAAAGAGTTTAACATAAGAAACAAAAGTAGATAAATATGGTAAAATAAGTGCGCCTTTTGACGAGCAACAGTATAACATGCAGGATAGACCGTGATAGAGATGCCTACAGTTAAGAGGGTAATTAACTATGGTAAAAGACAGCAAACAAATTATCAAGTTCAGAACATAAGGATGAAATGAATGCTGCAACAGTTACTGAAGACGGAATAAATCAGTACATATTTATGCCAAAAATCAAAGAAACTACGAGAACTGCTGCGTGATTCTCGGCTCCAAGATACAAATACAATACAATAAGAAAGTAAACTGATGACCCTGTGGCCATCCTCATAATTTTACCGCTTTATAAAATATACCAATGATGAATATAATACATGATACTGGCTCGCGTGCCAATAAGCGACACAGATTTGTATATTTGTATATTGTGAGAAGAGTAGCACATAGCCAACATTTCTAATAAGTAGTAATGGAATGAGTTCAAGTGGAAAAGTTAAAAAGGGGACGCACAATTTCTCGATGTCGTGCCAAGCGGGACACCCGAACAACCTTGTGTGGACAATACTGCATAGCTGACTAGAATGTGTTAAAATGTTGAAGAAGTGAAACTAAAAGGAACTCATGGAGAAACACGCGATCTAGAGTGAATACAGAAAAAGATGTCTCACATACAGGAAATACATGTCCAAGTTGACGATTTATCATGCAGTATCGGTTATCCATGCTATAGCAATGAAAAAAGTGATGAGCAACCAAGACGTAGCGGTTTTCATGGAAACGTTATAACGTCATCTGCCACGTGAATTTAAGTCGCTATTCCATATCCTACCCAGGCCATCTTACTTGGTTATTACATATACGTTATTTACAAATTTTTATTTTTTCTTAGATTTGGTTCCAAAATAGACGCGCTAAAAGTCGAAGACAAGAGAGTGCAAACCCGAAAGGATTCATAGTTCCAGCCTCAGAACCTCCCTCAACGACTCTCTCCACTCAAAACCCGGTCAGAACACCCACCGAGACAACCCAAACATACCCTACGTTACCGCCATTCCGATACAGAACAAGCCCGTATTGTGGCGACCACTTCTGCGCATGCTCAAGGTTCTGTATGAATGGCGTTCCGTCGCCTAGCAACGCAACGCTCAATCCACAGGATTTGGATTACTTTCGTGATTTTCACAGGCATTCGAGTATAGTGAATCTGAGGCTCAAGGCCCATCACCATCATTCTCCTACCAATACCAACTATTAGACTAGAGTTTCGGCTGCGGATCCAGAATTCAAAAGGGAGGTTCAAAAGGGGTTTCAAAATGGCCGGTTTGGAGAAGGACTACATGGTTACGGGACGGGAACGTTCGTCCGTACCACCTTTTTACAGCAAAGCAAATCCGTTTCCTCGAATAAGTCGATGAATTGCATGATATTATTGTAATCATGGGAGCCAGAAAAACAAATACGACTCTATTTCATAAATTTTTGATACGAAATTTTCTACTAAATATTTGTCGCGTGTAAGTTTGGATTTTAGTACAAGTACATTCTCGAACCCAGACCCTTCTCTGTTTCCTAACGTTAGGAAGCAGAGAAGGGTCTGGGTTCGAGAATGAGTACAAGTAAGGATAGTAGTAATGGGCATGTGATGATGAGAGATACTGCTGGTCACACTGACTGCTTTTGACTTAGATTTTTGTTCATTCTTCTGTGTTTTTAATCCCTGGATCATTTGACTAAAATTTGTTTATCAATGGCATTTGCTTTATTTACAATAAATATGTTGTATTCAAATGAATAAAAATCGTAATAAATCAAAGCATCGAAAGCAGTGTTATTTTGTTACCATCACTGAGTTGTTCGAATTGGCTTTGCAGATCTAACCGACTAATTGAAATTATTAAATCATGAATATATGTGCTAATACTTTAGCAGTGTGTACTTTTTCCAAGATGGCGTGTATTGTTTCCTCCCTTGCTAAAGTATTAGCACATAGGATAACCATAGGGAAATTATATGGGAAAACAAAGGCGCGCGCGAAAAAAAATGTTCTAGTGCATTTTTTTACAGATTTTTTTGCTCAGTCGTATTATAGAGGACATTATCTTGACCTCCAATTAAAAAAATT
>OCZR010366780.1:0-10211 GCA_900234385.1 Anemonia viridis | reverse complement strand
TTGCGATAAAATTTCTTAATATATTGCGCACGGTCATGTGTACGAAATGGCACCTCAATACATTTAGAATCGCGAAAAATAGTTACTCCATTTATTTTTGCGCAAAAATTGCTCGTCTAGCTGAAGGTGTGGCTTATTCAATGTTTCAATCTGATAACCAGATAAATGAATGCGATGCCGATCATATCTGACGCATTCTCCGCTAAACAGCTGCGCGCTATTCCACTTATTGTATCCAGTGTTAAGTGTCACATATACCCGTTGCGGTGTCTCAAAAGACCAATAAAATCTGCCCTTGTGGCACATTAGCCGCGTTGTGTGTCAATCGACAATTTAGTAATTGGACGCGCTTAGTAGATTAGATATGACTATATACAGTCAAGTTGGAAATGGTAGATAACTACCATACTTATAATGCAGCGTTATTGCTCGTTCCCGCGTACTGATACGAAAAGGACGTATATATACAT
This sequence comes from Anemonia viridis, assembly GCA_900234385.1. Lineage (NCBI taxonomy): Eukaryota > Metazoa > Cnidaria > Anthozoa > Actiniaria > Actiniidae > Anemonia > Anemonia viridis. The sequence goes on along the minus strand of OCZR010366780.1, from coordinate 9,741 downwards.
CTGCGCTTTTTACTTTATTAAAAGTATAAGATCACATCTACAATGTAGAAGTGCGCCTACAAATTGTGGACTTCCGACAGCTATCGTCTGGAGATTGTTGCCATCCGGATGGTTGCTGGTTCTCTTTGAATAGAATTTATAGATATCAAATATTTATTGCGCTTTACAGCAATGAAACGGACTAATAATCAAGCTATTTATATGCTATCGCCTTTCGATGTATTTTCTGTTTCACAATGTGGCAGATTATACCACCACCTACATGAACAATGGTCAACATTAACATTGAAATCTTACAGGCATATGTGTAAAGACAAGATAATTGGCAAATGTCTGGAGTTATATAAGTAGGGGATTTGATCTCCAATCTGTGGATTAGACCTTTGGCATGTAGATAACCAAACGAATGCCATTCACTGGCAACTTGGTCAGCTGTCCGCAAGTCTTGAATAGTCTTCGTTTTAGTAATGCCTTATAATTCGTCTTAGTCCTTTTCTTTCAATTTTTAATATTTCAATGATTTAATGAGGTTCTATAGCGTGATATGTCTCGAATACAGTCAAAACAAAATACTTCCATTAGAAGTTTAAGCCTTCATTTGTTGGTATATAAGCCCGGAGATAAAACTTGACCCATCTAGTGGTTCGCGCTAAATTCAAGTGCTTAGTATTAATCCATATTAACCCATCAGACCGCGCAATGAGTTATTTGATTCTAGAATCAAACACGCTCCGAAAGGATATTCCTATCAACCCTTTCCGATCAGAATACCAGCAAAAAATAACCAAAAGTAATGTTGAAATGCTTTGTTGTTTCTCTTGAAAAATGACACCGAATAATGATGATGTCGTAAAGTCGAGACTCATTTTTGAGCGCTGACTTTTTCAGCTCGTAAATTGCATGGTTGTGAATTGCTATTGCGATGTTAAAGACCATGTTTTGACCATTATGCTTTGCGCGCTTTTGCTTTTGTTATGAATTACACGATAAGGAAGCAACTATTGTTCGCGGCGCGCAAAGCATAATGGTCAAAACTGGGTCTTTAAGTGTGGTTGGTCAGTGTGGGTTGTTTTCATAAATGGTTGTCATTGCTGTTGTTGGCATAGTTGCGCCAGTTGTAAGTAGATAGATCAGTGATATTGCCGAGTGGAGGTTAGGTACCTAGTGATTACCTCCACCGTGTGATGGTGGTGGTGGTTGTTGTTGTGGGGGTGATGATTGTGATTGTGAGTGATCATTTGTGGTTTCGGTTGTGGTTTTGAGGCTGTTGTAGAGTTAATGGCGGTGGTTGTGGTCGGCGATAGTAGTGGTAACGGTTGGCTAGCTATGGCTGAAATTGCAGTATAATTTTCTTTGGGCTTGCTAATGATGTCGTGAACTGTGTGCGCTGCATATGAATTTTAGTGCGCGGGTAATAAGCAAAATGGCGCACACGTGACTCTAAACTGAGCTACGCCTGGAGACGACGCAATGTGACGTCAGTAGAGAGAGTCATCATACATTTCTTGCATTCGCCCTGCGCTTTAAGATTTCAGAATACCATTGCTGTTTTTTCTCCTTTTAAGAAATGTCGGGTTTTGTTGAGGAGTGTTATGTTACACAGACTGACCGCCATAGATTTTGTTTTCTTTCGGATTTAATTTCCTGTGGCAAAATGGCCTAAGGGACCAGTGAAGAAGCGACGGGGGTAGGGTCCCCCCGAGGCAGGAAACCTTTAATGCCTTATAATCTCTTTTCAATCCGGGGGGAGAGATTGTGTCTTATGCACTTTAATGAAGGAAGCTGAGTAACAGGAGAATCCGAAACATGTACTGTAATAACTCTGACAAATACCATCCATTTCCTTCCTCCATTTAGATTTTTTGGATTTTTCATTTCCGGTAAGCTGCCAAAAAAAACGCACAAAAATATTTCAGTAGGTGTCGACGAAAAAAGAGTTTCATAACTGGCACCCTGAAAATGAAATTTTGGTACATAAGTAAATTTATAATTTGCCGCAGAGTTCAGAAAAATTACCCACCAAAGGTCCCAAGAAAAATACGCAACAAATTCTGAAAATAGACGACCCAGCACGTTATCCGCCGAGAAAGACCAAATACGGTCTGGCAAGAGAGGAACGCGGATAATAATCAGCTCATCCGGTATAGGTTTAGAGCGCCAAGAGCGATATGCTAATTATAGACGGGTAGTGATATGTATACACCTCGAAATAACTGGTATGGTATCAGAGTTATGTTTAGATATTGATGCGCGTGGGTGTTTGTTAGTTGGATTTTTTTGTTTGTTTAAACTTTGAAGTTCTTTTTTCTCTTATTCCATTTTTCTTTAATTCATGATTTCGACTTATATTTTCCACTGTTGCTATTATCCCATAAGCGCAACAAATTAGGTATAGAATGGCTCATAATTTAATACATAAATTAAAAAAAAACACAAGAATATTGCCTTCTAAATCTTGCAGTACTCTTCAAAACAGATACTGTGAAGTTCTCTTTGTGGGACAAGACTTTGATTTCACTTGGAAATCTTGATTATTATATAAGCAATAAACCCATTCAGCTTGGCTCAGTGTTGTCCCATTCCTCTACTTTCCTATCTATCTTTCCTTGATATTGTCATGCCTATTGTTATTCCATATTACGTCATTAATTCCTTTTTATCATTATCGAGATCACGAGATCGTAACCGTTATCGTTATCGTCACCGTTACCGTGTATCGTTACCGTTACCGTGTAACTCGGATCGCGCTCGTCGATATCATCATTTACTAAAAGTATTCATTACCAATTATTAATCTCCAAGCTATCATCATATTACAATCACAGTTCTGTTTTTGATTACATCTGTGGTCAGTCTAGCTAACCTGTCCTACTTACGGTATTCAGTAAGACTTTGCGGTTTCGCTGAAGATTAAGTATGGTTATAATTACTTTTGTGGTTTATCGTTACTTATTCACTGAAAGACGAAAAAAGTGTTTTCCTATGCGGTAAATTCAACTCTAGAATTTCGTCACTCGGAGAACTTTTGGCATCAAATATTTCGGGGAAATTCGAAAAATTTGTCACTAGATGACTTGCGCATTAATGCCGGCGAAATAAGTAAGCAGTACTGCCCCAGTATATCGATTTCACCCGGGCCGTATTGAGTTTGTAAAGTGTAGATTCAGCCAATCAGAACGCGCGGGTGGATAATTTGGCCATGGCACCTCACGCATGCGCATTGAGCCCAAATCGTAAATTGTGTGGAAAAATCCATCCGTGCAGAGTGGAGTCGAGTTTGTTTTTCACTGATTTTTCATCCTTTAAAGCTGAATTCAGCTCTGAAAAAGCGCTATTACCTCGTTAGAGACCTGGACTTGAAGCCAGAGGTGTTGATTTGTTCGCTCATGTCATAGCGAGAGCGATAAAGTGCTTCAAATTTATTCTTTTAAGCAAAGGCCCGGGAGTCGAGAGTGAGTGGAAATATGGCGGACACAGAGGAAAGTTCGTATAAACCGTCTCGACATCGAAGGGATAGGACCGAAAGATCCCATAGAAGGCGGATGGCAGACAACAGAGATACAAGTACTGGAAATACAGATCTTAACTCTAGCAATCTAGGCGATAGTGGCGAAGTAAACGAACAGTTACTAAGCCCTGAAAGTGCAGAGAGAGAAGTTTCGCCTCGTATAAAAGATAAAAGAAGATCAAGATCCAAAGACGAACCCGAAGCTAATGCCTCTGAAGAAGCACCGACGGAATCTGCAGCCGGTACAGGAGAGTCTCCTGGAAGAACACGAATAAAGAAAGAAAAAAAGAGCGAAAATAGCGCTAGAAAAAGACGAGAAAAGAAAAATCTTCGCGAAAAGCGTCGGTCAACTGGAGTAGTTATTATGCCAACTGGCGAGGTAAGTTAGCAACCATAATAAATGCCATCTTCATCTGGGATCCTAAAACACCTATTACATTTTAAATACTAAGACAATGCTAAATTCTTTAGGTTGTAGAGGAGTTTCTGGGGCTTCTTAGCGTAAGGTTTTTGGACAACAGTCAAAGTTTAAGGCAACAACGGTCGCCCTAAAAAGCAGACCGAGTTACTTCGTGCTGCTTGAGACGAGCAAACTTTGACTGTCTGTTAACGGGATTTCGTTGAATTTTCTACTTTTAAACCTGAAATTTAGTTAGAAACTTCCTAAGAGAGTGTTCATTTGCAAGATCTTAAGCTCTTGTAAAAAGACAATTGCGTATAGAAAATCAAAATTGAAATATTGGCTCAACATGATCAAGTCTTGGTCCAACTTCTGGTCGAAAATGTAAATTATTTTAATGATTTTTCTCCAAATAACTTGTAAAATATCGAAAAAATTGTGAAGTCATATACGTAATTTTCCGCTAATAGGATCTTTATCGTATTTTAGCTTTCTAAATTGTCCGTAACAGTTCAGGTAGACTCTTTTTTTCTATTTTTAAGAGGTTAATTGAAATTTAGTACATGCAATTTACTTTAATTATGTACAAAACTTATAATTTTATCCTCAAAATACCGAACGATGTATTCAGGAAATGCTATAACTGTTTCACTTTGACTTCAAGAGATTTTGAATCTTTATTTATGATTTATTAAAGTTGTTTTTGATGATCGCGAGGTGGAATTACAAGTGAGATTGATTGTAGATAATTCACAAACATCTAGTGAGTTTATATAATATCTGACGGATCCATTCTTATTACATTCAGACAATTACTTCGTCTAAAAAAACTTTTCAAAAGTTTTCAAAATCTTTACATTGAATGTTTGAGTTTAACTTGGAGTATTACACCTTCTAGGAGTCATAACATACCAATATAGATCCTATCATGGAGAAAGTTCTAAAAAATTCTACAATTTTGTGATGATTTTTAAAGTCTTAAAGAGGTTATTTCGTACATAGTTTTTATTATATTTTGTTTTATTTTACTAAAAATAGGAATTAATTTCTTTCATAATATTAGAAATGAAGTTTATAAGAAATTGATAATTATACAATACTTGTCGGCTTGTTAATTGTTAATGTATTTAACTATTATTTAGTGATTATAATTGATTGTGAAATTACTTGTTTAGAGTGATGATGAAGATAACGAAGAACAGAAAGCTATGAAAGCTCACACAAAACAGAACGAACTGTTGGTTCCAGGCGAAGAACCTGACGATATTGTGGTAAGGGCATAAATTCATCATTATCAACTATTTTTTATTATTATTGTGCTTTGATGATGGTGGTGGTGGTGATGATGGTGATGGCAATGATGATGATGGTGGTGGCGGCGACGATGATACTGATGATAGTGGTGATGATGATGATATTCAACTTTATAGTTTCTCATAGTTTATGGTTACTTGAACTGTTTGATCACCATAAAAGTTTTGTTCCCAAAAACTTTTCCAGCTCTGTGTTAGGCACATCTAAAAATTTTAGGAATAAAAAACAAAAAAAAATGTTTTTCAACAATAATATTACATTTTCTTTCTTTTAGAATTTATTTACATTTTTTAGTTTATCAAAATTACATACTCTTTGAGTTATTTTAGCCCAGAGTTTCTAGAAAAATTATAAGACAAACCACAATTTCAATATTAATTTTCCTTACTCTATCTTCTGCTCTTTTCCTTGTTTTAATATTTCTAAAAATAGCCCAATTTTTTTTGGTCATGATAAATATGAAATTCTATATATTTATGTAAGTGAAGATAAGGAACTACACATACTGTAAACAAAAATACAAAATCATCAAAACAGCACTAATAGAGCTAATGTGTAGTGTAGTATATCAGTTATTGTTATTGCTTACATTAACTTTGTATTGAATTTTATTATTTTCTTGCATTAAGAAATGAAGCCCAGTTTTTTTGGAGTATTTGGAAGTTCCAAATCCACTCACACATGTTAATGCTTATGATGACTTTTTTGTACACATGTATATGAAAACTTACACATTTATATATCACGTTCAATGTATTTCTCATCATTGTTTGTGATACATACTTTGATTTCTGGAGTTGCATTTCCAAAAACACTTTTTCACACATACATATATACAAGCTAGATCCAGATTTTCTGTACACACTTATATGATACTCATGTAGGATGATTCGTATGTCAGAGGAAAATCCAAAAGTGTAGTGAAAAGTTTAGGAATGTGTATTCTTTTCGCAGAATATTTTATGCAATAGCATGTAATATGCAGTGGGATTTCCAAGTTCCTTTATTCGTACACAGTAATAATATACTCAAGCATGCACAAGCTAGATCCAGATTTTGTTTACACACTTATATAGTAAACAAGTTGATTTTTGTCGGAGGAAAAGCCAAAAATGTAGGAAAAAACTCCAGAATTTCTCTTCTGTTTGCAGAATATTTTATGTAATAACTTGTAGCATGCAGCATACATGTTAGGATAATATTTATTTATGATTTATCTGATGTTAAAGTGCACTAATTTTTAGAATTAATATAGAAAAATAGATAACAAAATAGCAGATGAAATTACAATGTGTTCTTCTGAGCTATTGGCTGAGATCTTAGTGATGTCATTAGCCATAGACTGAACAATGAACCATAATAAAAGGCTAAGCTACTACTGACCTGTATTCAAGACCTTGTGGTCTAGTTTTGCTGGTACAACACCTAAAAATCCTCTATAACAACCCAACAAGCATTCATTCTTGGTGTTCTGACCCGCCAAAAACCAAGACAAACTGTTTATCTTATTCAAGAATCATCACCATTATGGTAGGTCTTCGATATATTACTATATGAGAAACAGATAAGTTGAAGTGCTGTTCAAGGAATTACTAACTCGAGGTGAACTAGTTCCTAATTCACCCGAGTATATTTAAACATATTATGACGTTACTTGTAAAAATATTTGACCAAACATTTAAATAATACTGCCAGTAAGAAATTCTGTTAAATAGCATGTTTTTAAGATTTCAATTAGTCATCTTTAATTTCCATATTTTCTCTGGGGATTAATGTCTGGAGTTCTGATAACCATTGTTTACATTGTAGTTTAGTTTGATTGTTTATCTATCGAGTATATCTTATTCATTTTTATGTACAAATGTTCCAGCAATTTAAATCCTTAGAGCTGCATAAACACAAGACAATAATTATTTATTGTAATTTTCATAGTTTGTAATTTTTCAACAAGCTACAAACTCTTTCCTTTTTGATTAGAAGATTATTAAATGAGATAACGTTTGGAAAATGAGTTCCTGTTCTTCTGAGGAAAATCCTTTTTAAACGAGTGAAGAAATGTGTTAAGCAACATTGACATTATTTTTTACCTTCCAATGGGACTAAATTTTAAAGAATTAACATTCTCTGTGTATAATTTATTTTCTTTGTTTTGTCATTATTTAAACACAGTTTGGAGTCAATTTTATATTCTGTTAATTTTTCAAATTGTTCCATGTGTTTGATGCTCATCTGAAGAGCTTCCCCATCAATTTTTATCTTCAACAAAAACTTCTCAAATTTCTTGTTATTGTAAGGACATATCTCTGACACCAGCAAACTTGTCTTCAAAAATAAAACCAAAATACAAACAGATAAGACTTGTCAACAAGACCTCTGTACATTCGAAAAGTTTACATACAAAACATAGTCCCAGTGTTGAGAAGTGTTTTCAGGATGTTAATGTATGTCTGTCAAAAAGAAACAATGAAGAACCTGTGTGGCAAAAAAACACATTTGGTTTGTGTTGCTTAGCTATTGTTGTATCCTCTTTCATCAACTTGTAATTAAGGCATAAATAAACATCATATGTTGTCTACTCCAATGAAAAAAATAACATCTGGAACACCAGAATAGTTATAAACTTTTTACACAATGTTTAAGTTTCCTACTTATTTACTACCCGGTAGTTGTATACACCCCTTGTAGCAAGTCAGAATGCAGCTCAGTTTGGAGGACAAAACAACTGGTTCCAATACTCAGGAGATTGAAATTCTTTTGTTTTGTCCTCCAAATTGAGCTGCTTGCTTTGCAATACAATGCCGTTTTGTACCTTGATTATATATGGTACCATTTACTCAGGGTTAGCCTCATTTCCATGTCAGAATATTCACAAATAACGATGGTAATGTAAAGAAGGCTCAATGTCAACAATACAAGCACTTTGAAATTCCACAAATCCTCCCTGAAACATATGAATATTCTATATAACCCTGAGCATCAGAGAACTTGAAACTGGTGTTCCATAAAGGCCAAATTACATAGTACAACTTTTGCTTGCAACTGTCACATGCAATCTGCTTACCGACGGCTACCACTGTTGTATGCGATTGTTGTAGGGTTTTAAAACATGTTTTAAAATCCTACAACTGTTGTAGCTGAGTTGTAAGGATGACATAAGCAGATTGCATACGACAGTTATAAGCAAAAATTGTACCGTGTAATTCGGCCTTAAGAGGAATATGAATTCCAAGAGATAGGGTTGGGTCTTATGTCTTACCAATCAAATTAATTTCAATATATTTTTATTTTTCCTTTTTCCAGGCAAATGCCAAAGGGTGAGTAGCCATTTTTTGACATTTGATATTCTATTCTTAGTTTATTTGTTTGAAATTCATCATAATCGCAGATAATAATTTTTTAATTTATTTTAATATTATTATTATTTTTTTGTAGTGTTCCAAACATAAGGATAGAAGATAAAGTGGTAAGTATAGAGGGGTGGTGCTGATACCAGGCCAGTCACCAGGGGTGGTGTTCATACCAGTCCAGTCACCAGGGGTGGTGTTGATACCAGTCACCAGGGGTTGTGCCAATACCAGGCCAGTCACAAGGGGTTGTGCCAATACCAGGCCAGTCACAAGGGGTTGTGCCAATACCAGGCCAGTCACCAGGGGTTGTGCCAATACCAGGCCAGTCACAAGGGGTTGTGCCAATACCAGGCCAGTCACAAGGGGTTGTGCCAATACCAGTTCAGTCACAAGAGTTGATGCAAAGATGCAAAGGAGCACCTCACTTCTACCCCTTTTTGTTACTTATATAAAATGACGATTAGAAACCCCTTGCAAATTTCTGGATATTTGTGGGACATTAGACATTGAGCAGGTTTAACCCCCATTTTACCCCATCTACTGTTTCTTTCCCCTGTCCTGTTTGCCATTTTCAAAGTGTTCATTAAGATTTGAAATAAAAGGGAAAGATCATTAACTGGTATAGAACAAACCCCACTTTATGTAAAGTGTAAGAGATGTTATCATTTCCTTTTTCTTTACAGAAGAATGATAGTGATACTATAGCTCAGCAGAAACTGTCAGAAAAGGTAGAAGAATATGAATTGCAGATTGAAGATTTCAAAGCTAAGCTTGAGCGAGCCAACAAGGTAGGCAATATTCTTGAACTAAGAGATATTCTTTAAGGCTATTAAATAGTAAACTAACTAGTATCAGTGAAGTGCCATAATCTCAACTATCCTGGGTACAAAATATCTGGTAAAATTCTAGTGATGGAAATCCATGAGATGATGGAAGTTCAAGATATCTGGGGTTTGAAATTATGGAACTCTACTGACGTTACTGAAGCTTCCCTCTAATCACTGTGGTCTTGGTTTGAGCACTGACTCGGACTGTATTATATGTTGTTCTCTCCTTTGTCATGAGGGATTTTCTCTACTTAGTTTCTTTGGTTTTCCTCCCTCTGTAAAAAAAATCAATCTATGAGTTGAGTGTTGTATGTAGTGGTAATGGGAGTCGAACAAACCTCAGAA